>QJNZ01000268.1:0-107826 GCA_004155055.1 Monosporascus sp. CRB-8-3 | reverse complement strand
AAAAAAAAAAAAAAAAAAAAAAAAAAAAAAAAAAATTACTAATAATAATATTAAAAATAATAAAAAATTTTAATTTTTTTTTTAAAAATTCTAGACTATATTTTAAGTAATTTTTAATTATTATAATATTACTAAATTTCTTAATATATATTTTTAATTTAAGCGATATTTTAAAATTTCTTTATATTTTATATTTTTAGTTATATTAATTTAATAATTTAATAATTAATATTAATTAATACGAAATAAACTTAATTAACTATGCTTTTTAAATAATAAATATAATATATAAAGTAAATATAGCTTAATATCTTAATAATCGCGAACTTAGGTGTTTTTTTTAATTACGACTGGTTTAAGTATTTTGTTTCGATTAATTTTAAAAAATAACTGGTTTAAATTTAACTTAGGTTACCGTTTTTTAAATGGTGCCAGCCTAAAGGAACTAGACTAATTAGGGCTTCGGCTCCGCTACCGTATCGGCGACAATTAAGGGGTGGCTAGGGGCTTTTGGAATTAGCTGCGATTAGGGGCTTTAAGAACTAATTAATTAAGAGATTTGCTATTTGTGCTATATCCCCCTAGCTATTCGTGCTGTGTCCCACTTTTAACAGTTGCTTATAGCTGCTATAGATCTGCCATCTGTCAGCTCCCAGCTATAATTGCAGTTGTAATTACAATTATAATGCTTTTAACTATAATTATCTTTTTTAATTATAACCCTTTTATAAGAGTTATAATAACGCGCGTTATTTCGGCCATAACGGCTATACTAAATTCTGAAAAAGGCGGCGCGTACGGCGTCGGATCTCAGGGTGGAATTAGTTAGAAACTGACAGCTATGCCAGATATGTATCAGCTGGAAGGTGGGGCACACAGCACGAATAGCAAGGGTGATACAGCACAAATAGCAAGTCTCTTAATTAATCGTATATCTTATCGTTGGTTGCCGTATTACATAACCCGCGTTACGATTTTCCGGCTCTTAGCCAAAAAGGGACGGTTTTTAAGGGGTGCTCCCCGGTTGCGTTTATATAATCCTTTATGTACGTACTTAGTAAATAGATCAGCTTTTTATATATAGCTAGCTAGATATCTTAATAGTACTTTACCTTATATAAAGTAAATTTTAACGGGTCCGTATTTAAATTTAATTATACGAACGTAATTTATCCTTTTAAAACAGTATAAAACTGTTTTTATTTTAATATTATTATTTTTATTTATTTAATTAATAGAATATTATAAATTGCATTTATAATAATTTATATTTTATTATATAAGTTTAAAATATTTTAAATTTAACGTTTAATAAAATAACAGTTATTATAATAATTCTATTTAACGATATAGTTTAATTTTTATAAGGCGAGGGTTACGTAAGGAAGTTTATTTTATAAGTCGCGCGTAATATAGAGGACGCTATTTTTAAATCCTAAAACCTTTAGTTTTAAAGGGTTCTATACCAAGTAGGTATCATTTATATGCAATTCTCAGGCCATAAATTAAAGCCCTTTTTAATCCTTTTAACGCTTTAAGAACAGATTACTATAACTGCCGCCATAAAGTTTTTAATAATCTTCGTTATTCATTAATAAACTAGCTAAATACTTAAATAAGCGTTGAAAGTTGTCTAGGCATTACGGTCCCGGTAGACCAGCGGTATGAGACGTTATATCCAATTTGGAGAGGCGCCAAATTTTTAAAATCAAACAGCGTGTTCCCCCTTTACATACAAAAGTTGTTTCGTATCCAAAGAGGAATCGCCTGGCCCGGTATTGCGGTGTTGAAGGCAGTTATCTGCTGGTCGAGCAAAAAGCGCAGGAGTTCGCGACCGCCGATGGCCCGAATTCTGAATCGGAGCATCATGTTTATGTTGTTGGCGATGCTGAAGTCCTGCCCGGGGCCGCCGCGGGCCTGGGCCATAAGACGTATCAGGAACACGAGCAACGTAGGGAGCGCCGTCCGGTGCATGCCCGATTGGATGTCGGGATCCCTCCCCAGCATTTGGTTAAAATTCTGCTCGTGTCTCAGTCAGAACCACCCAACCCGACGAATCACCCGTGGACATCTAAACAGGGGAAGTGCGGAGCGTCTTACAGGGCTGTCTACGCTATCCATGGCTATAATCGCCCAGGACATAACCTGGTACAAGGTATGATCCTTCTGCACGTCCATGCGCACTCTGTCAAAGAGAAACCCGAAAGGATCATAACCCGTGCTTATGGTCAAAGGTGGCAGGGGGTAGTTGAACGGCGAGGCCACATTAGCCCAGTAGTGTTGGATGTCGGCCTGCCTAGTGCCGCTCGGTTCAAGTAGCGTGTCGTGCCACGTTAACGTGTTTCTCTACAGTCTCTGGTGAGCCAGTCTCCCATATATATACGACGCTAGTAATGGTGTCTAGGGGCCATCAACCAGAGTTTAACTTACCTGACGGTCGAAGATGGTCATCGAATACACAGCTTTGGACGAGTTAGCCTCCGGGTGCTTGTGGATGAAGATGGCGAGGCGGTAGCGGGAGTCGGCTGGCCCGCGGGGAAGCGGCGCAACGTGCGGGAACACAACCATAGGCATCATATTCCTCCACGGGGTGTTGAAATCCCTCCTAACCCGTGCCGCTGACGGCTGTGGGGAGGTGATCCGTATGGGTTCGAGTGCGGCCCCCGGCGCTCTTATCGTTATAATTCGATGGTGGACGTATGCCCAGAGTCCGTGGTTCACTCGCACAGGTGTGCGACAGTTATAGGCGTTCAGACACAAGGGAATGTACGAGGTTTGCGGAATGTTTTTGCAGCGGCATAGCCTCTCCATCACCATCTGAATCTTATTCGATTGTGCGTCGGTGATGTGCGGTAGTCTGCTTCCGGGATAATTGTTAGTAAAGGGGTATGGGGCACCCCAGCCTAATGGCGCTGCTGCCATGCTGAATTCGAGGAGATATTTCTGGTAATGCCAGTTATAAGATTTTAATATACGCTCGCTAAGAAATGACAGTAAATAAATTTTTGAAACTATTCACAGCTCATTACAACAACTGGTGAAAGAGAAAGGGCCCTCAAGATATTAAATGCCCGACCGGAAATGGTTGTCGTGTCCCTTTGTACTCGGCTTTGTCCATCCGTGGCTGAAGTAAAAGAAGAGGAACAATAGTATTAGCTGCGCTACCTTTGCTCTTCTCTCCGAACCCATGACGGCAATTAAAAACAGAAGTCAAGCTTGGCCAGACCTGAGCTTGCCGTAGATGCGGATCTAAGTACTGCTGCTAATACCCAGACCATGAACAGACACCGATTATTGCATCAACAGAAACTCGAAGGGGCTTACTGTATCACAACAAAACAGGATGTGAATGGAGGCACAAGACAAATGTAATTCGGCACGGGCAACTGTACCTGTATTGTTGTGGGCTGTTCAGTAGCTAGTATAGGTAACAAGAGGCTATGCCACGCCAGTAAGATCTCCCCGCGCTGTCCCGGCACGTTCCCTCCAGCCCAAAGCTCGGTCAGCCACCAATGGCTATCTCCTCGCCTTCTCAGTACAATCTCCACCTTGTTCTTCCTTCTCCCAATGATTCCTCACTATCCCTGTCCCCGCCCCCGTCCCCATCCCCGTCCCTGCTTGTGTATCTCCACCCTTTAGCCCTGTGGAAGCCAATTGGTATTTGTTGTGACGTGGCAGAATCTCTGCTATTGAACTTCGGGGTCGTGTGAGAGTGCTCCAGTACGTGCGTGTGTGTGTGTGTTCATTTGCTTGTTTGTGTATGTGTGTGGACGGCAGGAGTATGGGATCACTCAGAGTGGATGGTAGCAGGTGGGTAGTCAGGACCTGAGAGTAAGAGAGTGTTAGTGAGTGATGATGAGGTGGAAGGTTAGGGGTGACAAACCTTTCAGTTGCTCTAGGCAACACTGTCTCAATATCAGACTCGCAATGCTCAAGCAGAGCCATCACCACAATAGCAAACAGCGGACCCAACCCTCTGTGACCTTTCCTAATCGCAACCCAAGTTTTCCTAGATGACATTAAATCACCCCTGCCATGCATAATGCAGTGCCGGAGCACGCTTGACTGACAAGCAGAGAGCGAAGTCGCCGCAAAGAAGAGCCATTTGCAGCCACGAAAGGCGGCGCTGGAGTTCTGTATGATGCAAGCTTGTCACTGTACTTCCTTAGACTACGCCGTACCGGGACACGAGATGAAGGAGAAGGCCGATGCTAGGGTGGGATGGATGCCGTTGCAATGTCAAGCGAGATGGGTCTTTCGGTTGCAATGGTGCCTCCATGGGGGAAGAATTGTTAGAGACTCGAAAAACAGACAGTGGTAGTCACTCGATTGGTATTGTGGAAGTGGAGAAGGCCTACCATGGTAATCAATGCAATCGGTGTAAATCTTATCTTCAAGTTACCTTGTTTTGATTGGAGTGTCTGTTTGTTTACTAGTCGGTTAGAGATATTAATACTAGTAAATGTGAAAGATGGAGAAGGTGACTGGGTAAAAAGAGAAGGAGACTTGCTTGTTGATGTTTGAATGCAACGATGAATGAGTGGGTTGTCGTAGCAATGTGTGGTCAAGTGTGTGGTGGTCCAAAATGACCATTGTTGGTGATGAAGGTCATGGATGAGAAGACCATGATCGTGGAAGAAAGTAGTCGAGAGATGATTAGAAGATCAAGATCAATGCTGGAAAGAAGATGAAGATCAAAGAATGCAATGGTGGATGAATGTTGTAGCAAGGCTAAGATGGTTGAGCAGAAATGCATACTGGACGTTTGTTGATGTGGAAGAGGAATAGATCTTCGACAGGAATTTTGGGGGAAGAAAAGGTGCCTTAAATATTCGTAGGAGGGCGAGGATTTGTGCACAATCACCCAGGCCGGCCAGAACCCACTATTCCCGAACCGGTGGGGTTGGGGTTGACGGGAAATGACCGATTGGTCACCCCGGACAGCCCTACAGCAGAGCCGCACCCTAAAAACAACGACATCCGTCCAGGGGTACATCCACCGTGTGTCCATTTTTCTGATTGGCCCACCAACACCACAACACAGATACGTACTTCTGGTGCGCATTTTTCTTATTGGTCCAATGCATGCAGGATTAGATCAGCCATGTGCGCATTTTTCATCGGCCGGTTTCGGCATTCGTCAGGGGTCCAGTCGGTCTTGATTTTGACTAATATTAATAGAGATACATCGGTACAAGTCGGAATAGCATCTCCGGGTTTGAATCCCTACTTAGGTAGATAGTATCGAGTCCTATGGACAACTTTATGCCGACAGGAATGATGACTAGCACTGAATTCACCTGTTTGTACAAACCTATCAGACCCAATGGTTGCGGCTCCAGGTGGTATACAACAGCAGAGCGACCAAAAGCCCCATCTTTCAAGCCATGTCCGTACACAGAGTATATTGCAAACTAAGATACCCCCTGGAAGGAACAGGTATTACCGCCTCAATGATCTGATGATTCCAATCTTCGGTCATCACACGTCAGGAGACTCTCTGTGAGGCTTGGGCATAGGGCGATCTGTCTCCTTGGTAGGTTATCCATTGAGACCAATAACTCGTACATGTGATCATCACTCCTAAAGGTACTCTCAGTACAGACTCCAGTGCTTTATAATGAGTCTAGCACTCATGGTACGGCCTTGTGGCGAGCTATCTCACCACCATGATTGCGGGAGTGTCGTTTATGGTATAAAGCAGTACCAAATGAACTATCACACCCCCTTTTTAGTAAATTTAACATAGGGATCAAAGAGAGCTCACTACATAGATGTCGCAATCGAAAAATAATAATAATAATAATAATAATCAACACCATTTCCATGTCTGAGCACGCCGGGAACATCTTCTGTCATGTTAGCAATCCTCTAGGTAGATCCCCAGGTGTCCCAGTCTCTAAGGGTGTCATTCCGCAGCCGTAGGGCGAGAGGATTGGCATCATGCAGATACGTTGTTACGGTTTGATTGGATGCCGGACGATCAAAATGATGTAGCAAGTCAACGAGTTCATTATTGAAGCAAATACCCACAGTTTCCACGGGATAAGGAAGGATTATGTTGACAGCGATTTCGAATGCAGCGAGTATTCTCCAGTAGAGCTCTCGAACCGTCAGCATAAATTATCACTGATAGAGTTAAGCATGGGAAGAGGTATTTCACCAGTTGTCAAACTATACATGGAATTGACAGCAAATCTAAGGATTGACAGTCCTAGTCGATACGGCGTAGCAATTCTCTGATCTAACATGGATTATCCATAGGTTTAGACAAATTCCGAAACTAGCTGGTCCAAGCCGCTGTGACATTCAACGATCGCATACGAGACTCGAGTCGAGGTACTCGTGGAGTGGTGGCCTGATTTCATAGCTATTGATAGAATGATAAAGGGTCAGCTATCCAGGCGCCATTGACATGGAAAAGTCAGTTATGCCAAGCCTCCATCGAAGTCCAATATGACTAAAGCAGATTTCTGCTACCGCCGTAAGCTCCTCAAAATTAAAATTGCATTATCATTGGATAACCGGTCGCACAATATTTCTACGATCTGGCGATTAACGCTAGGTCTGTGTTATCGGCCTCCTTGTGCGCTGGTTGGCCGGTAGCCCGGCGGCGAGCCTTCTTTGGGTACTTCGATGACGGAATTAGAAGCAGAATAACAATCGACAAGGTTACATGCGTATATCACGGCCTGGTACGTCTTAGCTTCCTCAACTCGCAGGTTCGCTGTCTGCCGTCGCGGTATGGTAGGCTCGAGTTCTGAGACTCATAGGGCTAACATTACAATCTTGCCGGTCTTATTCCATTGCTTCTCCTTCCACGCCAGCATCACGTACTAGTCCATGTATATGTGTGTATGTCTAGGGCACCGAGAGACATATGGTTCGATAGGAGTTAAGATTTATTCATGCAAAATATAATCAACTCGATAACACAAAGAGAGAAAGAACACCCAGCCCGGAATCGAACCGAGCACCTTCATGGATTCCTATGGTCTTATATCCAGCCCCGGGTCGCGGGCCCTGTGTGGCCTCAACTGAGTCCTGGATCTCCCTCTTACAATCCGGTGAGTGCCACCTACCACATTCCACCTACGACTCCGGATCTATCTCGAACCTTCCTTAGATCCAACGGAATCACAGTATCGTACGCGCCGCGCGAGCCCGCGACGATGACGAAGAAACACGCACAACATGTCCCAGGTATTTCCCAAACCCAGCAGCTCCCTAAACACTAAATCCGACACCGGATCATCGGGCCTCCCATCCTCACACCCTGTACCTCGCCGCATCCGAACGGCTGCTGTACCGGCCACTCGGTAACCAATGAGAGACATCATCAAAGCGCCACATCCGGCTGCATCGGTCGTAGCGCGGCGTTAGTGGATCGGCAGGTGCATCGGTCAGCGCACTTGCCCAGAACGGTCGAGAGACACTAAGCGAGGGCCGCGCCGCCGCCTGCGCTAACAAGCGCGCTGGACGTGACTGTTGACATCCATGCGTCCGTGTTTGTCCCTATATGGTTCGTAGCTGGGAGAAGCCGAGATAAAAAGATTTCGCGGCTGATTTGCTGTTAGTTGGCGAGCTTCAGCTGTCTAGGAGGAAATGTTGAAGTGGAAGAGCCCTATTGGCGCTTCTACATCTTGCATCCTTGCAATCCTAGCAGAGCACCCTAAAGATTTGCACCTAAAAATTTCCAGGCAACCGATTTCTTGATTCTGTGCTCAGTGTTTTGCAGGCCTATCAACAAAGCCAAGCGGCGGTCCGGTGTTCCCGTTCGGCCAATGGTATTATAACATCCAGACATTCGTACACCTAATTGCACACTCCCTGCAGTGCGAGACTTTCCACCATACGCGCTTCACGGCTCGAAGTATCTGCACTCCTCACTAGAATATACCCTCGTAGTCCATATCCCCCTCGTCCCTCTCTCCGCCGTCGTACACTTCGCCATCCTCCATGTCGGCCGCTGCGTGGTTATCCGCTACGCTAGCCTTCTCCTTTGCCGCGTCCTCGAGGCCACTAGCCATGAGGGCGTCGCCGTCACCCGGACCCTCGCCCGCGGAAGTGGACTCCGTTGTTGGGGCGGACGACGCCCACGCAAGCTCGAGTTTCTCGCCGATGCCTGGGATCTGGTTGTTGCTAGCTGCCGTGACACCGAACATGAACTGCTCCGCTGTCTTGCGGTCCTTGAAGGTGATGTGAGTAGTGGCGGGGTCGATATGGATCTCTTTGAATTCACCGATGCCCTGTAGGTGACGTATTAGCTTTGAACTGTATATATTATATGGAAATTCGGAACCTGTTCTGTAAACAAGCTAAAGCGGGATTGCGACTTACGAAAAGATACTGCCGTAGCACTTCCTCCTTTTCGGGCACCGTAAAATCAGCGCCAGTGATAGCGATGATCTTGGGACGGAGGTCCAACGAATAGGCGGCGTACGCCGCGTGCCTGGACTCGGCACCTCCCCTGCCGCGGTACCCGTAGCCTCCTCGAGGTGCTCTCGGTGGAAATCCGCCTCGTCCGCGGTAGGGGCGTCTACCTCTACCTCGACCTCGCATACCCCAGGGGTATGAATCGTCCTGTACATCATTCGGGTCGATTCCTAGGGAATTGGCCTCTTCCTCAAGCTTGGCCAATTGTGCACGGAGGGCCTCGGCTTGCGTGCTAGGCTTCTTATTGGTGTTGCCTGTCTTTATGTCGACTGGCGATGATGATGGGTCTTTTGCACCAGCCTTTGCCGCCAACTTAGCCTGCAGTTTCCGCTTCTCTTCCTGTTGCCGAGCAAGTAGCTCCTTTTGGCGTTCCTCGAGCTCCTGGCGCTGCTTCTCGATTTCCTGCCGTTTCTGCGCCTTCTCTTCGTGGATTTTTTGCGCCTCTTCCTGCTTGCGCAAGAACTCGTCCATATCAAATTCGGGCTCGGCGGTCTCGTTAGCCGAAGCATTGCCGTTACCAACGCCATTTTTCGCTCCGTTTGCCATCTTCCCCTTCATACCTTGGCCAGCTTCCGCTTCATCTTTATACCAGAAGACCTTGACGAATCGGTTATCGAAAATGACCTTAGGCGAGCTCCATGCTGCATTAGCAGCTTCCCAGGAATCGAATTTGATGATGGCGAGATTGCTCTCTTCTTCTAGTGCCACCTCGACGATATTCCCGAACTGGGAGAAGAAGCCGCGAAGATCAACCTCGGTGAAGCGCTCCTTGGGGATGTTTTGCACGACAATGGTAGACTTTGTCCTATCATGCACAGGACCGTTGGCGGCAATCGGTGCCCGGCCCTTTCCAAAGGGTTTCTTCGGCTTCTTAGGGTCACGTCGATTGGACGGTGCCATTGAAAGGGCAGACATATCTAGCGGCGGCATCCCTTGTGGCTGAGGCGGAAGACCGAAAGGTCCGAAGGATAAAGATGCGTTATTAGGGTCGTATTCTTGGATTTTGTCAACATTTCACCGGCATTGTAGTCCAAGAATGGGGATAGCTTACCATCAGCCGGCGATGGTCCAAACGGACGCACGTAGACAGACTCAGACCCATGCTCATACAGACATCTGCTGCCCCTTGAGCAATAGCCCTTCGTGTCGTAGTCTCTACACCGGCCTTTTCTCCGGCGCGGCGGCGGCAAAGCGGATCCCGAGTAGACAGGTCTGGGTAGTTCAGGTGTCGGTGGAATCGGAATGCCAAGCTGCTGTAGCCTTTGTATGTTTTCCATGATGTTATTAGGATCAATCGGGGGCAAACTTTGCGTATGGGGATACGAAGGGTAAGAGGGTGGGTGTCCGAACTGTCCGGCGGTGGCAGCCGGAGGAGGCGGATAAGTGGTAGGACCTCCACGTTGGTCTCTCATTCCATAACCGTTGTCGAACCTGCCGCCGCGCGGGGCGAAGTCTCTGCCTCCTCGCCGAGCCTGTTTGTAGGGCTGGGCGGGATTGTAGACGTCACGGTCGTCCAGAATGATGTCGACATCGTTATCGTCGCGATCGTTATAGGTACGTTTGCGCGAAGCACCGGGGCCGAAAGGGGGAAATGACGTGGTTTGGACGAAGGGAGCTTGAGGCTGATACCGAGCATCCGGTCCTGGAGGTAGCTGCGTAGGAACTTGAGGTGGAGGTTGTCGGACAATGGGAGGAGCAGGCGGCGCGCCAGGGAGATATGACTTATATTTCAGAGCCTGGAAGACATCATCGGTGAATGCGGCGGCATCTAGAAGCACGCAGCATGTTAGTTTGGCACGTGTACAGAATGTCTTTTATCAGTACGAAGGAGAGCAGGACTGCAGGGGAGCATGGCAGGAAAATCATACCATCTCGCAGGAAATCAGGAATTTCTTCATTGAATATTTGACGGATGTTCTCGGTGGAATCGTCGTGCCGCAAAAGAGCCAGAACGTAGTCGGCCAAGACGTCGGCATCGGCATCAGACCTGTATATAGTCAAAGAGTCTAGGTTAGCACTCGGAAGAAAATCGAGACACCCAGGCAAACTCCAGGGAATTTCGGCAACTCACGTATTCGCCAGACGTCTGACAATCCAGGCCTTCAGATGGGGCGCGTCGCTCTCAGCGAACAACATGATTTTTGGTTGCTATAGAGCTTCCTTGGGGATGTGTATATCGGCGAGGAAGCGACAGTGTTGTCACATTAGGAAGCCACGATGTGTAGAAAGGGGTACGAATGCTTTGCTAAGTAAAAGGGAGGTCGGCGATGCGATTGAATGCAAGGCTGAATAAATAACAGGCGGTAACGTCGTAAATTTCGGTGGTTGACCTAGTCGGCGTTTTTCCAGAAAATTGTGATTGGGAGAGAAGGAAGATCAATTGGCAGGGTGGAGATGGTGGCGACAGGGTTGAGGTACAAAAGGCGCAAGACGCGTCCAGGGCGTCTGGCGTCACTGCGGCAGGGTGAGTATTACGTAGGTACCATGTACTTCGTTTACCTGGATTAGGCTATGGGGAGGGTTCGTCATTGCGCTTAGCTAGGCTAGCATTAGCTCCCTGCGGGCCTAAACTCGTATCTGAGCTTCAGTTGACTTCATGGCGGGGGCGGGGTCAGAGACTCCGGAGTACGGTAGAGATAAGGTACCTGAAATCATCCCCCACTGGTGATGCTATCGGACGAGTTGCAAAAGCCTTCACAACCTGTGGCGTCTAACTCAAGGTCTTCGGCTAAAAGTTGATAGTTCGGGTAGCAACAATTCAGAGGCCGCCGACGAAAGATGGAGGAGTTGTCTAAGAGATCCGAACTGAATATGTGAGGCGTTGTTGTGGTTTAAATATATCGCAGGTCCGGGCGGCGAGGCATTCGACTGGGAGTGTTAGTTGATGGGGTTGACCTCGGCAAAATTCTGTCAAGCGAATTACTCCCCCCTTATACACCAGCATCCCTCCCAGCTGACCCCAATTTTCCCGCTAAATCCCGCCTGGCGCTCCTGCTGACTGTTTACATGTTGTGTAATCCTTTCGTTGACGAAGTTTTCTATTTGTTCTGTTCCAATTCCTGACTAGAGAAGCTGCCAAGATGGCCTTCACAATGCACTCCCACTCCGGGCAGTTCTGCCCCGGCCACGCGAAAGACCAGCTAGAAGATATTATAAAGCACGCCATCAGCATAGGCTACACAATGATAGGTCTCACCGAGCACATGCCCCGAACCCACCTCGAGGACCTGTATCCAGAAGAAGTGAGTCACCCTCCCCAATCCAGCCCCTCTACTCCCCAGGTCTAACAACATCCCAGCTCGACGACCCAGAGGCGTCCCTTGCTGCCCTATCACCAAGACACGAAGCCTATCTCGTCGAGGCCAAGCGGCTGCAGGAGGCCTACGCCCCGCAGCTGCACATCCTGATCGGGTTCGAGGGGGAGTGGCTGCGGCCGGCCTACGGGCCGCTGATCGAGACGCTGTCGGCACACCCGAGCGTCGACTACTTCGTCGGCAGCCTGCACCACGTTTGCGGCATCCCCATCGACTACGACGACGGCTACTACCGCCGGGCGCTCGCGGCGGCCGGCGGCACCGAGGAGCGCATGTTCGAGCGCTACTATGACGAGCAGTTCGAGATGCTGCGGGCCCTGAGGCCGCGGGTCGTCGGGCACTTCGACCTGATCCGCCTCATGAGCTCGGAGCCGGGCCGCGACGTCAGCCTCTGGAGGGGCGTGTGGGAGCGCGTCGTGCGGAATCTGCAGTTCGTGGCCGGTTATGGCGGCTGGTTGGAGTGTAATACTAGTGCGTTGCGTAAGGGGCTCGCGGAGCCTTATCCATGCCGTGTCATCGCCGAGGTGAGCTGATCCGGTTTCGATATTGTGGGGTGGTCAGCATGCTTATCGGTGCTAATACATAACCCGCCCTTCAAATGCTAACTCAGCGAGCAGGAATGGCTAAAGCAAGGCGGAAAGTTCACCCTATCCGATGACAGCCACGGAATTGCCCAGGTAGGGACGAACTACGCGATAGCGCTAGACTTCCTCTCGAGCCTCGGAGTAACCAGCGTCTACACCCTAGAAAGGAATCCCCACCCAGGCACGCCGAATGACCGGAAGTCCACTCTGAGTACAAAGGAGATCTCGATTGCTTCCATCAAGGAAGTCGTTAGCAACTGGTGATCCTGCTTCCTAACGGCATCGCAAGACTTGTTTTATAGAATAGACTAGACACCCGTGGGCTAAGCATAGACGCCTAAGAAATCATATGTTCTCTAGACAACCGAGCTATTAATTCACCCTGTAGCTTGAAATTGAGTGCGAGAACGAGCGAATCGGAGCGGGAAAAGTCAATGTGCCCCAATCTGCCAAATTTGCCCGTCAACGTTAATCATCGTTTGGAAGTCTCGCTCTCGACTGCCTTTGAGGTCGTTGGCGTTAGCGAGGCGGGGTGCATGATTGGTCCGGGTCACCTTCATCTTTATGCCTAAGACGAGGTACCTGCTTTTCGACCGGAACCCTAGGCCGTATTACCTTGATATCACCATCGGGTTTCAGTTGTGATGGCCTCACTTATTCCGAAGAGTCAGCCCGAGTTCATAGAAACAGCCCCGCCTTTCTTGTAGATCTCCCTCGCGAGGGCGCAGCTTGCTGTAAGCTCCTCTGGGCAGCGCCGGAAAGTCATACCGTGACACCGCGCTCCGGGAAGTCCGGCGCGGATTGTAGACTCCGATGTCGACGTGCGAGATTCGGACGAGAAAGTTCGCTAGTATAGCTGGGGCAAGACCGGTGTCAGAGACGGCGACCCGGATGCAGGAGCTTTGAGCAGGGTTGGTGACCAGAAATACACCTGTTGAAATACGAGAAATGCCTCCAAGGTAAAATAGCTGGAACACGGACTGGGTTTGGGTTGGGGGTTATATCGAGGACCACAGTCTGACGTAAGGGGGAGCAACGCCCCTAATCAATCATGCATGATACTTTTTTATTCGCCCTGGTAATCTCACGGGGGGGCACTTTGGAGTATGGCTAATCAAGCCTTTATTATTGGTCATTGAAGTAATGCGTTATGGCAGCCCTTTCTAGGGACATCCAGTCAGGGGCAGTGCCAACAACGGTTGTATCGTACCTAGAATTCTTTCAAGCGCGGCCCATAGACAGATATTCCTTGCACTCTATCAAAGCTGCTGTATCAATTAGCCTCCAGTCTCCGCGATGTCTTGTGGTGACACAGCATTCTACGGGGTCACGGAGCCACGGAAAGAATGCTTCTCCTCCATGCACTGAACAGCCCTCGTCCGGAATCCTAACCAACACTTGGCTCAATCCCATCCAGCAGCCCCCAAAGTGTTTCCCAGCATCATCGAAATCCCACGCCGGGCCCAGTACCATGTATGCATCTCATCCTCCTCAATGGACTCAACGACGAGGACCGGAGCCACCGCGAGGAGAGCTCAGGCCACTCGACGGCAATCCATCGGGGTCGTCCAGCCGCGAAGATGGTTACTAAATGTGGCCAAAAGCTGCGAAGAGGCGTTCACGTCGACCTGAATTCGTGGGACCCTCTAAAGGTATCATCGTGTCTGTTCCTGGAGCTAAAGCCGATATGGGGATTAAGTCAGCGGTGTCACACGTCCCAGCCGTTATCCTCCGCAGTAATTCCTCAGAAGTAATTGATCGCTCTAAGGAAGGCCCCATTCCACAGAAGCACTGGAATTTTTGTAAACAGCTGACGGCAAAGGGTCCCTTCGCATGGATCATACACACAATACTGCGAAGGTAGAAGCTGAAGCTGCGGGGAGGTGGTAGACGACTGCTCGCTGGAGAGGGCAGACGACTGGTGGAGGGAGAGGACTGGCAAGGGTCAGGGGCAAGGGCGGACGGTTGGTGGAGGAGGTGGCAGATGTCTGGTCGTGGCAGGGGGCAGACGACCGGTCGGGGGCGGGGCCGGAGGACTAGTCGCTCTCGTCGCGAGAGAGGTCCTAGCCTCCGCCGTCTTCCCCGTCCAAGAACCTTGAAGATATCTGGCTCGCTCCGGAGCACAATCGCAGACCGAGCCGCGTTGGGTGGATTCTGTGTTTCGTCCCCTCCGCCTGGATCACCGGCATCGTCGCTGCCCCGCGTGGGCTGTCCAACGTCGGCATTTGCAGGCGGCTGATCGTCGCCCTTCTGCGGAGCTTGACTGTCACTGCTGTCCTGTATGGCTTGGTCGTTAGGATTTTTCATGTGTTCCTTGTTCAACATCCGTTTCCTCTGTGGTATCAACACCCGCTCCGGGCCCAGTGCCCGGCATCCGGACATCGCTGCCGGATTCCCAGGTACGGCTGCTATATGTTTGCGTATCACTACTGTACTATGGGGCACTGATGGCCGCCGAAGATGAACCGATATTGCCTTTTTTTTTTTTTTGCTGTGGACGCCGCCATATCGACGTGTCTGCTGTGTGATATGTAGCTTCGATGACAATGTTGTACTCGGGTATGGATGCATCGTATGACTGTATTAGTTCGAATGAAATATAAATAAGTCCGAGATCCGTTCGATGATGAACGAGGGAGGAAGTGAATTCCAGCTTAGGAGACGCCCTTGTCTACTTAGCTTGGATAGCCGTGATATGATGGGAATCGCTGCGCACCCACACGTCTCATAACAACCGACTGCTGTTGCCAAACTTAAGCGACTGTATCGGATCGTACCTGAGTCTCAAGAAGCATATCCCGGTTGGCATTTTCAACTGTTCTGCAAGAAGACATACTTTCGGCTGGATGTGCAGTTAAAGACGGTTTCGTGTGAAGTTGGAACACGAGAGGCTGGATCAAAAGACAGGGACGACCCTCTGACACTATCACGACGTTGCAGCAATGCCAGGATGTAATATCGGAGCCCAGGTATTTGTAGATACTGAATAGCTAGTACTATTCGGACCGGTCCGCCGTATCTACTGTATCGCCCACGGTAGCACGATTCCTAAGAGCACGCGAGGGTCAAGTGAGTTCATGGAGGAAGCGTCGAATTCAAACCTGATATTGGGGCCTCATAGTATCACCCGGTAGCCTTGGAGTAAGTCGACTCAGTGTTGAGTTGTACATGTAGGCAGGGAAAACTTTGACCACTTCATCTTGCTGTAAGGCAAGGAGGATTGACGCCCCTCAACTCTCTTCGGTCTTTCCACCTTTGAACCTATCAACTTGCTTAATGCTCTGTTATGGACCTAGGTGGCCGGTGCATCATTTTCTACTAACCCAACGTTCAAGCTCCGACCTCGACCTTGAGGCTTCGGAAATGAGACCAAGGTGATAGTAAGCGATAGCGTACTTGGAACATTTGTACCTGAGCTTCTTCGGTATTTGTCGCCTACCATAACCTCCGACAGGGGGTGGACGGCATTACGAGCTATTCTGACGGTAAATAGACTTGCGTCAGAGGGCGTCTACAGGTTATTCTCGACTTCCAGGAAGGGACACCCATCAAAAATATATGTATAATAAGTGGTCGCCTCTCCGATAGGATATATATACAAAATAGGAGGTTTACAGGGTGAAATAGACTTTAACATATTTTGCTATAGACGTGCTACTTGGGCTGGGCGGCCAAACTCCGTATAAGACGTGACCGGCTGAAGGGCGTGATAAAGAGGAAGCCTACGGGCAAGGTAGGGCAATCTACATACATATGACAGTGCCGTAGCCTATAACCGGCCAACATGTTCTAACCTGATATAGAGGCCATTCTAAGTAGAGAAGTCGAATTGATACCGTCATTAGGCACTTTTGATCTACCGAGTCTACCCAGTGTACCGTTTCTAATGACTATAACGGTCACCTCGTGTGTTAACCGTCTAATCACCGAATAAAAGATTCCATGTTGGCCGGTTACCCCCTTAGTTGTGCAGCTCGTTCCATATATCCAGGCCCTCCATTTTTTGATGTGTTTTCCACCCACCTCGATCCACAGACTACCCAAGCAAACTAACCATAGGCTCGGGCCAGGGACCCCAGAGCAGGGGCCTGTCGCCGAGGCGGGCGCTGACGGGGGCGAGGACGCGCAGGCGGCGCTTCTTCTCGTCGACGTCGGCCACGTAGACGAAACCCATGACGTTGGCGTCGTCGCGGACCGGGTCGCGCGTCGTCGGCGGCGCGTACACGACGGCCAGCGTACAGTTCTGCATCTGCTGGCACGGCTCCACCTTCTCTAGGTCGGGGGCCATGGTGTTGACGGTGCCGGCGGGGTCGTACAGACTGTCATCGTTGTCGGGGAGGGCTGGAGAGGTGGGTGAGGGAGCTGTGGTTGTTGGTTGGGTTAGATTTAGAAGAAGAGCAAACCGGGTTATAATTATGGCGTAGGATGCGAATTACTGGGGGCATGAGAAGTAAAGGGATGAGATAGACGAGACGAGTTTGAGGCAAACGTACCAGCATTAACCTTCCAGACCGACAAGGCATCAAACTCGACCTGCTGCGTGAACGGACTTAGCGTATTCCTGGCGTCGCCGAAGAAGTATTCGCGGATGGCGCGCTCCCGCACGCCTTGCATGAAGACAGCGTCCCTCTCGACGACGCCGCCGCTCTTAGCGAGCCCGACGACGCTGACGGCCTCGCCGAGCGCCGTCGTGCGGCCCGCGAACCGCCTCGCGAGCTCGCCGCTCATGCGCTCGCTGCCGAGCACCACGACGACGCTGACGTCGAACTCGGACGCCAAGTTTTCCAGGACCTCGGACCCGGCGGCGGCGGAGGAGGACTTGGCCGCGACGCCGGGCGTGTCGATGAGCATGCCGGCGGCGCGTGCGTCCGGGTCGCCGGCGAGGCGCGCGTTGGCGGCGGCGGCGAGAGCGCCGCACACGCTCCTGTAGAGGCGCGGGTTGTCGTCGGGCCGCTCGAGGCCGTAGTAGTAGGCGAGGGGCAGCTTGACGGGGACGGCGCTGGGTCCGCTCATGGGCGTGCTGGACACGCCCCAGTCGTTGGTGATGTCCGGGATGGTCGCGAAGACCGCCGCGCTCAGGGTACCCGGCAGCGCCAGCATGCCCTCGCGCGGGTCCGTGTTTGCGACGAGCGGCTGCCGGCCCACGCGCGTCGCCCAGCCCGCGAGCGTCCGGACGAGGCTGCTCTTGCCCGCGCTCGGCGGCCCCACGACCATGACGCGAGGGCCCGTCCTTCCCAGTCCCTGTCCCTGTGCCGCCACGGACCGCATGCCCTCGAGCTTGAAGTGCAGGTTCAGGTAGCTGATGAGCGGGGTCTCCTCGGCGGAGGGCTCGGAGATGTAGGCGTCGTACGAGGCATTGGTGCCGCCGGGGGCCGTGACCTCGAGGGTGCAGCCGTGCCAGGTGTTGATCTTGGACTTCGTGGCGCTAAACTCGTACGCCGTGTTGGGGGCCAGCTCGGTGCCGTCCTTCTCGGCGGTGCCCGAGAGGAGCTTGATCGTCAGCGTCGAGCCGAGCGGCACCTCGAAGCGGTATTCCCAGAACGGCTGTAGCGTGTGCGTTTCCGTCGGTGATGTGGTCGAGGCTGTCGCAGTGCTCTGGGCTGTCTGTGTAGGTGGTCTGATTTAGCCGATGGGCGAATTCTTGGTAGGCATTGTGACATTAAGAATAAACTCACCGTCGGGGCAATCTGCCCTAAGCCCGGGATCGACATATTCGCATTAGCTCATTATACATCAAAGGGGATTCGAGGGAGATATGGAGAACGCCGAGGGAAAAGTGAGAGGCGCGTGGCTAAAAATTGACGAGACGTCCGTCAATTGGAAAGCTTCAAGCCCAGAAATGGGAATTGGAAGCTCCAGCTCAGCTACAGCTGTACTTTGGAACAAGCGTTTGCATATGCAGAGCACTAATGATGCGCGTATAGCGGGGCAACCCGGGGGGCAACAAGCCTAACTCATACGTGTTTCAGTGGTTGGTGCTGGTGGGGCGATGACGGTGTGTTATGCAAACACGGGAGGCGCCGTAGAGTCGTGAACATTAGTGGTAACGGCTTCTCAGGGGCATTTCTTGGGCAAGAGGGATACATCCTATTCTGATGACAAGCAATCGCTGGTGGGGGCGATTTTGATAGTGATGGGATACAAAAGTCAGCTGCCAGCAGAAATTGAAATAACGAGTTTATTTGATAGGGCGTTTTATGCTCTCTGTGAGTTGCCCAACTTGGCCCAAATTGCATAGGTTGGCTGGTCTACTACTCCTGATTCGGAAGTTATTCAACGAAGAGTTAACCTGTTGTTCCAGTCGAATAACGCCCCAGACATACCATATGCATCATGAATTCGTCCTACGGGGAAACCTGACTCTATGAGAAACGCGAGGAAAATGATTATCAGAGACCAGGAAAGCAGAACACCTTCGTATAAATGCATGCAATAATGGGTATAATTTTTCCTTAGAGCAAAACTCCGGATAATCATGATGTATGTTTCTTGGGAGGACATCATCCCCGCCCCCATCTTCATGCATGCCATCTAACTTGGTGCGCGCGCACACCTCGATGTATCGAGTTTGTTATATTGCTCTCTGTGTCATGTCCCCAAGGTCTGATAGCCCATGCCAGGTACTATTTAGACATCTCCTCAAATAGTTGGGCCAGACTCCGGATGCCTTTGAGTACGTTCTCATCTGGGCCTTGGCCGGGCTTCCATTCGGCATGCGCAAAATCGATGATTTTGACGCCGTGAATCCTGGGAAGGTCGACCTCCTCTTCGTCATCGAAATCGTCGTCATCTAAGTTCACAGTTATGACTGTCTGGCCTTCGCCTAGTTCCTCTTCGCTAATGCCGATGCCGCTATCCACTCTAACATTAGCGGGCACGACGTTGCCGGCCTTCGCTGCTGTTTCGCTCGTTGCCAGTAAAGACTTCTCCTCCTCGATGGCCGCTCGAAGCGCATCCCCGTCGCCTTCGAAGACGAAGAGGAGGCTAGAGGAGAACATCCGGCTTTCCTCATTCTCGAAGACGTTCTGTATATGTCGAAGATCCTTCGCAAACCGGCCGGCTACGTACTTGCCGAGTTCCCGGTCGATCCCGGCGTTTTCGTTAAAGATGAATTTCTTGAGCGAATCCAGTAAATTCGCGTCCTTGACGGTAAGTCTTCCCCAGTCCTTGTCGTAGATTCTGTAACCCTCCTTGTCTAGCTCCGACTCGTCCGTGGAGCCTTTGTATACCCTCATGCCGGCAACACGAAACCCGAAGTTCTTGTGTGTGGTCTCGGCGGCGATTTGGTTAAAGCGGTCCTTCTTCTGCTGTGGCGCATCGTCCGCCCATAAGCGAAGACCCAGCTTCGCATCCAGGATATTTGGTCGCTTGTACCCCCAAGATGCATTGTCCAGTACCACTGCGCGGTCCGTCGTAATCTTCCTCGTCCTGTTGGGCACCCACCCATTGTCAACCACGGGCTTCTTCACAGAGGCCGCTTCTATGGCCCGCCGCTTGTCCAGGTGCAGATGTGACTGGATCTCCTCCTTAAGGTGTGCCGGAATATCTGCCTGTTCGACGAGGTCGGGGATCTGCGCACGTATTTCTGCCTGGTCGGTGGTTTCGGTCAAAGCTAGTGTGCCGATGTACGTAGGCATAATCGCTGCGAAATCGGGATGCGACTGATGCGCCGACTCATAAAAGTCGACTTCGGCCTGTGTACAGGGCTTGATGAAGAGCTCGCCGTCCGCATCGCACATTGTGCCCGCGCTGTGACATGTCAGTGGTGATTTTCGCGACGTGGCGTTTGACGGGGGAAAACTGACTGTCCGGCGACTGCGTAGTTGTATTCCATAAGGTCGCTATGCTTGGGAATCTCTCGATCCCTAATTGGGCTCCCTCTACTACCAGCGCCTCTTGTCGTCACTCGCATACTTCTCAATACAGAACGTTAGGGTTTATTGTATCGGAAATCTTGCTCTAAATCGTGCGCATGCTGGAAAACTTAGAAAGAAAGTGGCGATATGGTAGGCCCCGGACGACCCTTAAATAGGTTTCTGTAGACTGGGGAGGAGAATGAATGTGGCAGGTGGGCTGTCGAGTCTGGTGGAACAAACCGAGCAAACACGCTGACATAGGACAGACCGGATGAAAGAAATCGATTCCAATAATATCAGATCTATTGTCACATGGCCTCAGATGAACTAGGATTAAGTTGTTACAAGTTCAACTTGCGAGGAAGAAAGAAGGGGGACGCTGCCATTGATAACAAAGGAGAAAAGTTGTACGAGGTAACATTAATAGGTAGGCAGTAACAAGCAAAAAGTCGACGGTCGAGTTGGTGGGGAGGCACGGAAATGGAATTGCCGTCGTTTAATGAAGGGACCTGAAAATGCCCATCCCAAATTCCCTGCAGGGAGGCAATTTACCGCTATCTTGGTCGGTCCTCTGTAGGGACTTTATTAGTGTGTCAGTGGTCGCGCACTATCCGCGGCCGCATCGCCCCTCTAGCTGACCGCGGGTTTGCAGATGAAGAGCGAGAGGACCAATAGAAGGGCCTGTATGTCTTGTCGCCCATGGGATTCAGCAGGTATGACAGCCCCTCGGGTGGCGGCTTTATTGGACCTGTCTTGCCAATGCGCAGAACTCAGCCCCATCGGAATCATGGCTCCAGGGCTCTCAGTCAGCCTTGGCCAGTACACCTCACACAGAAACTTTGACGAGGCGTCCCGCCACTCATCAGACTTCGAGTCCGCCCCGTTCTCAACATGTCATTCCTTCCGGTCTAACCTTCATCTGCATTTACTTTCGGTTAGTTTTCTGGCCGATTGCTGTTGCATGCACGCCGGCATCTGCATCTATTCCGACTTCCTACTATGTTTAATACGATAAGGATCCTGCAACATTGCAGCTACTCCGCATTTGAAATCAATAAATCATCTTGTCGCATTTCATGGCGGCCTCACATGGGTGAGATCACGTTACCAATCATCTGAACGCCGAAAGTGAGACATGCCTCTGCAGGCATATCAGCAGATATGCTATCGTTAACGGCTAGACACACGATGCCCCATCCAGGATGCTCAGGTCAGAAGCCCCAGGATATTATCACGAAAGCTATCTATCGGCTACTCGACAATGCCCTCATTTCAGCTTGTCTCCTCCCGTTAGGGAAATGCGTGAGCTGAGTCACTATCCCACGGCTACCAAGTGGGTATGCATTCGTCTACTCGGGCATTCCTAGGTCGTATCGCCGGTCGATAAGAAGTGTCTCAGTCAACAATGCGATAGGTCATGAGAAGTCCATGCATAGTATAGCAAGCTGTTTGGCAAACGTGAGATGCGGCGGTCAAACCGTAGGGCTGAGCGTGATCACTAATATGTTACATCGTCAGCTTGTGAGGCTGTGACAAACTAACAACCACAAACATGGCCACTCCTATCGTAGATGCGAATCTCAGAACAATCAATACCCACACTAGCTAGGAGGGCCTAAAGGAAGTCTTCGAGCTTTACCTAGCATCTGTATGTAATCCAGGTAACTGGATCTCATTTGCGACTTCCTTTTCGTTTGCGACCACTTAAGTTTCCTGTGGGTAGGTGAGAATACCTTTCCATTTCCTTCTCAACAGCAGCAGTCTTCCATTTTTCGACCTCTTTCCGATCAGACCGTCGTTTCTTATCATTGCTCTCCCCTCGTTCCCGAGCTTACCGGCTCCCGTATTCCGTTTTCGTAAATTGTGAGCATCGCCCCTTCCTTAGCTAGCTCGGCTTCTTGATCTATCCACACTTGGCACGCCTGACTAGAGTATCTCCAGCTTCTTGTTACCATCATTTCTGAGCTCGGGATTTCTTCTCATTGGACCACAAGTGCAAGACCCTACCGTTTCCAGTCACCTTCGCTACTCCTCTACTTGCGGCTGCCCAGGTAACGATCGCTCGCCGGCAGGATCGGCTAGTGAATGCTGCTACGCCTGCACGTCGCATCTAAACCTTCATCTCACTATAACCCGCAGCTACTAACTATCCCCATAAACCACGCCTCAACGATCACAGCCATGGCGAATATAGCCGTAGACCAATCTGCGGAGCCCCGCGAGGGAGTCATGAAGACTGGAGACGTGAAAGCACAGCCCCAGGACGCGAAGATTGACGTAACCATGGAAGAACATCCGGGCGCTACTGGTAACGCCGCCCAGGAAGACGCGGATGCAGCTAGTAAAGGCGCAGACCAGTCTTTCCCCGCCAAAGAAACACTCCCGGGCTCGGGCGGTGACGAGGGTTCGCATGATGAGCAGAATGCGTCGGCGGATAACGGTGCAGCTGCTCCAGAGGTTGCCGATCATGTCCCCTATGCCGTTGGAAATGATGCCGGCGAGTCGATCAAGAAGGGAAAGAAGAAGAGCAAGAAGAAAGGAGGCTTGACCGGGTACAAGAAAGCTAGCGGCTTCGAAGGTAGCAGGCCCCGTGCAGCTGTATGATGTTCCATCTGACATTGAAGCAGAGTATTATGCCGACCCGCCTATCACTCCGGCGGAGGCAGCAAAGGAAAAGGGCATCTATAGCCAGTAAGAGCATCGACTCATACTCTCGAGGACTTCCGACTGACATTGACCAGATCCCGTCCGTTTTGCGAGTGAGAAAGCATAACGTCTCTGCCATGTATGTCGCCTTACTTACTGAATGTTATAGTCGCATGGAGGAATGTATCCAACGCTATCGAGCGCGTCGTAGATTGGACCAGGAACAGACCCAAATATTCAACAAGTATCTGTTCATGGGGGGAATCGACTCGCAACCGCGACAGTTTACCGGCATGGCCATGGATACCGAGGCATTGGCCGAGGCAGACAAAGACCAGGTCCGCACGATGACTGCGGTCGATTTTATCGGCGGGGCAGGTAGTCGCTTTTACGAGTTTGGCGAGGACGAACACTGGGAGATTGACTTCGAGGGCGTCGTCAAGGGCTTTCTGTAGGTCAACCAATTGAAATGCAGACATAGGCTCTATGTGGTACTAACATGGCCGCTGTAGCTCCCGCACCATCCTCGACATCTACATGTACGACGAGGTGGCCATCGAGAAAGCCTCCAAGCTCATCAAGAACTTCCTGAACTACGTGCTACAGCACGATGCCTGCCCAGAGTACGCCGCCAACATCATGGCTGCGCGCAACATCTGCGACATCGCGCCGCTTGAGATGCGCGCCACGCACGAGCTGGTCCACGAGCTGCCCGGCATCTTTAACGGAGCTGCGGCGTCGCTCTTCTGCAGCGATGAGCGCACCGTCGACGACCTCGACAAGCCAGAGAACTTTGACAAACTCGTCGTATTCCGGCTTACTCTCCTCGACAAATGCGACGACCCGGAGGAGCGCAAGAAGCTCGCCGGGCTCATGGAAGACCCCGCCTCGATCCGCTTCCTTGCCACCAAGGAGGAGACCTACGAGGTGCACGATATCATTCGCCCCCGACACAAGCACAAGAAGGTCCTCGAGGAACAGCTCGCGCTGATGCACCTCCAGGACAAGGTCAGGCCCGCGGGCCGGGCCGTCTTGCGTCCGGCCATCATCGAGCACGGCTACGACAACCTGCCGCGGCCCGACGAGGTGGACCCCAGCGACGCCCCGGTGGAGGAGTACCTGCTCGAGGACGAGCTGCTGATGAAGCTGGAGCGCGGCATGAAGCTGCGGCTCACCATGTGCGAGCTTGACGTCTGTGGCGTCTGCGTCCGAATCATCAGGGAGGTCCACGACATCCGCGTTTCCTTCGACACCTTCCTGCCCCAGACGCTGATGGCCAAGTGGAAGGATCCCGTCCCCAACGAGCGCCCGCCGCCCAGCGTGGCGAACCCGGGGGCTGAGGAGAAGGCCGTGGACCGTTTCCTCGCGGGCGATAATGACTAGATGACCTGCGAGTCCTGCTTGGATGGTGCGTTATGGTCTCAGGTTCCATGGAACTAGTCGAGGAATTTTCGGGGGCATGGATTGCAGTTACCGTATATGTAGGGAGGCCTAAATGATGTCCAGGACGCACTCTTCGGGGTGATCACGAATCTGTGGTTTTTCATTCCGATACTCATATTTTGCAGAGGTTAGGAGCAAGACTCGTCCAGACTCTATCCTCGTTGCTTGGGGCATATCTCCGCGATACCCAGACAGACATAGAGGTAGACACAAGCCGCGCGGCGAATACCATAGACATAGAATTGGCTTTTAATACCACGTTCACGTAGTTGCCCTTTCTCTGCCACGTTTTTGTGCGAGCTTCTATAGCCATTCTTTGTCAGCACGCCTGTCAGACCTAGCAACGCCACGGCTTAGCTAGTCAGCCGCTAAGGCAGATTGCTTTTTGAATCTCCGGCATTGATTCCTCTCAGTTACAGCTGTTTTAAGTATATTTAAAGACGCTGGGTTTTTTTATTCTCTAACTTAACTATTTAAAGCTAATTAAATAGAATTAACTTATAATTATAAATATTTTAACTTATAATATTACGGTATTATAATTTTGAAGTTAGTTCGAATATTATTTAATTATGTAAGGTCGTTGGGTTTAAGCCGTATTATCCAGGCAGAGCTAAAGATACGAAGTAATTATACCAATAATTAATACGATAGATACTTTACCCAGTATTTTCGAATACGGCAACTATTAATGGTTTTTACGGTGATAATAGATTGTACGCCTCGGTTACGAAGAGCCTTATCCCGAAGCCGACATATTATTTAATTATAATTTAATAATTTAATAATTAAAAAAGAGAATATTTAAAAAAATAGTATATATTTATTAAATTTACGATTAATATTAAAAAATTAATAATATATAAAAATTTATAAGTTTTAAATAGCTTAGTAATATAAGTTTAAGTTCTTTTAAAATTAATATTAAATATAAGAAATATTAGTTAAATAATTATATTAAGGTAATTCCGTATAACTTTTATATATATATAACTTTAATATTACTTAATAATAAAACATATATATTTCTATTAAAAAATATATTTTTATTTAATATATTATAATATATCTAGTTAGTAAGTATAGTCTCTTAATAGTTTAAAGTATTTATAATCTTAATTATTTTATTTTATCTATAGGTATAGTGATTTATTGTTAGAACGTTAAAAGGATTAAAAGGGCTTTAATGTATAGCCTTAGGATTATAAGGATAAAGAAGCTATAGCTATATCTAGCTGCTCCCACCCCAGTTGGAAATGAGGAACTTAGAACTAGAACCCAGAGCCATAGCTTGAAGAATACAACATAATTGCTGACATGGTAGCATTTTCTAGTTCCGTCTTTTAGCAAAATTAACATTTTAATTAACTTATTTTTGTGTTATATTCAAGGTACCGCTCGTTCCGGTAAGAAAAGCTAAAAAACGGCAGGCTCGGCGTAAAGGCGTTTAGAAGTAAATCTATTACAGAGAATTAATTCGGCCTTAGAAAAAAAAGGTTTAAAGCTTTTTTAATCGTTTCCGTTTAAAAGAGAAAAGCGTTTATATACGTAGGGCCGTTGTCGATTAAAAGCAGAGGTTCGTCGATGCGGTAACGTCCGAAAGGACCTGAGAGAACTAGAGAAAGGATTAAAAAAAGCTAAGATAGCGTCTGGAATAGTAATAACGTTTAGAAAAGACGTAGGAGGTTAGTCGGAAGGTTTCGATATAGAATAATTGATAAAAATGTTTGCCACGCTATCGAACAAAAGTTAAAAAAAAATAAAAAATACGTACCTAGATTAAAAGAATTTTAAATTTAAGCTTAACGAAAAAAAATCGGCTGCAAAATAGTAATAACTGGAAAATGTAAAAAACGGTTATTTAAGTAATCTTAATAGCAATTAAGTATCGTAACGGTAATTCGGCAAAGTTTAACTATATTAATAAAGTTAAATTAACTGTTACGATAATTATAAACGTTAAACAAGTTTTTATAATAGTTATTACTAGATTTATAAAAAAACGGAAATAATTAAGTATTAAAACGTTTATATATAAAGTTATTAAGTTTAAGCCGTATTATTTAGGCTAAGCTAAAGATATAAAGTAATTATATTAATAATTAATACGATAAATATTTTACTTAATATTTTCGAATATGGTAATTATTAATAGTTTTTATAATAACGATAAATTATACTTTGATCGCGAAAAACCTTATGCCGAAACTAATTATTACGTAATACCGACAAATTTCGACTTTAATAAACCTTATGCCCTTTACGGTTTAGCAAGGAAAATCTCAAATAATAACTTAAAAAATATTAAGCTTTTCGTAATAAACCTTAAGTCCGTATAAAATAGCTGCTTTACGACCCTTCGCTAGTCTTACGATTAAAAATATTAGATGTCAGCTAGGAAAAAAGGCTAGAAACTTTAAACCAGCCATTTTCTTTAACTTCGATTAATTTCAAAACTGTAAAAAAATTAGGGTTTGGGAAAGCTTAACAACCGATAGCATAATTAATTAATTTATTCAATTTAATTCTACAGTTACGTCTCTTCTAGAGAGATTTAAACGTTTATATAAAACTTAAAAATATTAACCAGAAAATAAACCTTTAAATTTAGTTTTAATTCGTTAAAGGGGATTATAAAAAGTAGTCGACGTTAAATTATATAATCGATTTTAAAAATTAAATACGGTAGTATAACGAAGTCGATATACCTATTAACGCTAAATAATAAGTTATTATATTTTTATTTCGATTCGGAATTAGGATTATAACGGCGATATTTAAAAAGGCCGAATAAAAAAAGATATTTCGTTAGTTCCTAACTATAACGGTAAACTAGGTATATAACGACTTTATCGTTAAATTTCGAAAAAAAAGAAAGTAATAATAGTAATAATTATAACGCGAAGTAAAAGCGGCGGAATAAGATTTTATAAAATAAAAAAGATTAGTTATTATATTTTATTTATAGTAAATACGGTTATATAGGGAAGGATTACCCGAAAAAGTAAGAGAAGCGTAATGTAAAATACGAGGTTAATTTTATTCCGGAAGGGTTAAAGGATTTATATAAAACGGATATAATATTTTTTAATATAACGGTAAGGTTTAAATAGTTTTATAGTAACCTTAGAAGTAAAAGAGCGTATCGGCAGATGTGGTAATTTATTATTAAAGCGTTAAAAGGATTAAAAGGGTTTTAATTTATGGCCATAAAATTATAAGAATAAAGAAGTTATAGTTATATCTAACTGCTCTTACCCCAGTTAAAAATGAGAAACTTAGAACTAAAACTAAGAACTATAGGCTAAAGAATATAATATAATTGCCGATATATTTTTAATATTTCTAAGTTATAACTTCTTAATTTACTTTTTTAAGTAGAAATTAATTTTAATTAATTATTTCCCTTTTTAAAATTATTTTTAATATATATTTCTTATTATTTAAAATCGTTTTAAAATAATTAAAGGCGATATTATATTATTTTTACGTTTTTAAGTAAAAAAGGATTTTTTACGTTTAATAACCAACTAATCGTAATATAATTTTTTTATCTTTTTATTAATCACCTGTTTTTATTTTGTAAAATACTTTTTTCTACTAAAACTTATTTTAATTTTAATTATTAATTATAAATAAGAAGTTTAAAAAAAGGAATATTCGCTATAAAACTACTTTTATAAGATATAAGTTTTAAATTTTAAAATTTTATATAATTATATGAAATACGCTATAATTTTAAGCAAAAAATCGTTAAGAAAGAAAATTAATTTCTTATAATTAAATAATTAAAAAGAGAGTAACTAAGAGGTATTAATAACGTATATTAATAAAATAAAATATATCGAAAAGATTAATAATATAAGTTAATTTTTAATAAAAAATAAATAAAAAAGAATCGTATTATACCTTTATTTAACCGAATTTTAAAAACGGGGGATTAAAAAATTTAAAAACTATCGATTAAAATAATACGCAATTAAATACTTTGTAAAGCTTAATTTAATATTAAAAAACTGAATTAAATAATTTATTTATAATATAAGACGATTTATTAAGTATTAATAAGATATAACAGGTATATATATATTATAATTAAATAATATAAGTTTGTAATATAATATTATTATTAAGCGTAATTAAGTTACTTTATTACTTATATTTTTTAAAATATAATTATTAATATAAATCGTATAATTAAGCTTAAAAATTAGTTAATTAACTTAGCTATTATAATTAAGCATTTAATTAAACGATAATTATTTTATAATATCTTAGGTAAATAGGTTTTATTTATA
The DNA here is from genome assembly GCA_004155055.1 of Monosporascus sp. CRB-8-3. Classification (NCBI taxonomy): domain Eukaryota; kingdom Fungi; phylum Ascomycota; class Sordariomycetes; order Xylariales; genus Monosporascus; species Monosporascus sp. CRB-8-3. The sequence goes on along the minus strand of QJNZ01000268.1, from coordinate 79,249 downwards.
AGTTGTTATTTTAAATTTATTATCGATTTTTTCTAATTTAATACGTCTACGAAATTTTTCTTACGTTTTTATATTTCTTAACCGGATTTCTAAATAATTATTTTAGTAAATTACTCGTCGTAAAATTTTATATCTTTTAAGCTATTACCGATATTAAATTTAAATAGAGCTTATTAAAGCTGTTATATATAAAATATTTTAATTAAAGGCTTTAAAAAGAAAACTATCAGACGTTTCTTGTTTTTATAGAAAACTATATATAAAGGTTAGTAGGTCGGCATTATATAAACCATCGCCGACCTACTTAGTAATATAGCCGAGTTGTCTAGTAATAAGGCTAGAAACCGCTAGAAGAAGCTAGAAGTAGCTGTAGTATTACGGCGCCTGGACTTCTAGATAGATAAGGCTGATCCAATTCCTAAGGCTATTAATAAAGCGATTTGCTATTTACACAGTGAACCTTTTACTATTTACGCAGTAGCCCTACTTCCACCTGGCATATACCTAATATACCTGCCAGTTTATACCTAATTTTCCCTTAAAAATCCTTTTATATAAAATATTAGTAAAGTATATCTATTTTTAATTAATTTATTAAAGTATATTTTTATTAAGAAAATTAATAATAAATTTTAAATATATTGTAATAATATTCTTTTAAAATTAATACGTAATAAAAACGGATTTTTATTAACGTCGTTTAAAATTTAAAATAACCGTAACGGTTAAGGTTATCGTTACTTTAAATATTGAAAATAGCATTATAAACGTTAAGAAAATTATAAATATTATTATTTTTTACGTATTATTTATCCGTTATTTCTTTTACGTTTATTACGTTTATTACGGTAATATATAACCGTATTATTATGGCCTTTGTTTTTTTTCTTATAATTATTTATAATTTTATAAATAATATAAATAATATATTATTTTAAACGTTATTTCGGATTAAAAACGTGTTTACGTTATAATATATGCGTTACGAAAATTAAGATATAATATTACTTTTAAATTTTTCGATTAATTTTTATTATAAATATTTATAGTAAAATAATTCGGAAAGGTTTAAGTATATATAAACTTGTCGAGTTTTTAAACGGAAATTTTCGGATAAAGTTATTAAGGCGTTATAAAGGCGGTTATATGTTTAAATAAGTTATAATTTACGATTAAATTAAAATTTCTTTTTATTAATTTATATATTATTTATTATATTTTTAAAATAATATAAGCTATTTATTAAATTCTACGACATATATTATAATTTTTCGATATTATTTATTACTAATTTTTTAATATAAAAAATTTAAACCTTATAGAAATATTATGATATATAAGGTTATTAGGTTTAAGCCGTACTATTTAAGCTGAATTAAAGATACGAAATAATTATATTAATAATTAATACGATATATACTTTACTTAATATTTTCGAATACGGTAATTATTAATAATTTTTACGGTAATAATAAATTATACGTTTCGGTTACGAAAAACCCTATTCCGAAGTTAATTATTACGTAATACTGATAAATTTCGACCTTAATAAACCTTATACCTTTTGGCTGGTTCGGCAAAGGGAATCTCCTGGAATGTAATAACTTAAAAGATGTTAAGCTTTTCGTAATAAACTTTAAATCCGTATAAGCTAGCTTTGTAACTTGTTATTAGTCCTATAACTTTAACTTTAATCGATTTTACGATTTTTCGAATTTTTATTAATTAAAATAGCTGAAATATACCGGGTAATTTTTATTATAAAATACCGGTATTCCGTAGCTGTAAAGGCTTTACGGAAAACGTTTTTTTCAAAATCTTTAAGTTTAATAAAATTTTAAGACGAACTAGAAATATCGATATTTTCGTCGATTTAACCGATTTTTTTAAAAAAAATCGGATTTTACTTTTAATTTTCGGATACGATTTAATTTATATGCAAGGTTGTTAGATTTAAGCCGTATTATTTAGGCTGAGCCAAAAATACGAAGTAATTATACTAATAATTAATACGATAAATATTTTATCTAATATTTTCGAATAAGGCAATTATTAATAGTTTTTACGGTAATAATAAATTATACGCCTTAGTTACGAAAAGCCTTATCCCAAAACCGACTATTACGTAATGCCGATAAGCTTCGACCTTAATAAACCTTATGCTTTCTAGCTGGTTTAACAAAGGGAATCTTCTAGAATATAATAATTTAAAAGATATTAAGCTTTTCGCGGTAAACTTTAAATCCGTATAAAATAGCTGCTTTACAACCTTTTGCCAGTCTTACGATTAAAAATATCAAATATTAACCAGGAAAAAGGGTTAAAAACTTCAAACCAGTTACCTTTAATTTCGATTAATTCCATAATATCTCGAATCTTTATTAATTAAAACAGTTAAAATATACCAGGCAATTCCCATTATAAAATACCGGTACTCCGTAACTATAAAGTTTTTACAGAAAACCTTTTTTTAAAGTTCTTAAACTTAATAAAACTTTAGAAAAAATTAAAAATATCGATATTTTCGTTAATTTAACCGATTTTTCCTAAAAAGATCGGATTTTACTTTTAATCTTTAGATATAATTTGATTTATATAAATAAAAATAATTAAAAATTTAGACGATTTTATAATAAAAAATATTAACTATATAAAGGAACAATTAAAAAATTAAATATAAACGGTAAAAGGCTTAAAAACTTCGAAATTTAATTTTTAACTCGATATAAATTAGAAAATTACAAGCGATAATTTATCCGGCTATTCCGGATTGCAAAAACCGTCCAGAATTCGGTTAAGAATGGTCGTCGATAGGGGTATAATAAGGTAGTCTATAAAAAGGTTAGGGCTTAGTAAAGCTTAGTAACCGATATTATAATCTATTTATTTGTTTAATTTAGTTCTACGGTTACGTCTTCTCTAAGGAGAACGATTTAATTTATATAAGTAAAAATAATTAAAAGTTAAACGATTTTATAGTGGAAAATATTAACCGTATAAAGGAACTGCTAGGAAAACTGGATATAGGTGGTAAAAGGTTTAAAAATTTCGAAATTTAACTTTTAATTTAATACCAAAAAAATTACGAGCGATAATTTATCCGGTTATTCCGGATTACGAAGACCGTCCAGAATTTGGTTAAAAATAATCGTTAATAGGGGCATAATAAAGTAATTTGTAAAAAAAGTCAAGGCTTGGTAAAGCTTAGTAACCGATAGTATAATCTATCCATTTGTTCAATTTGGTTTTATAGTTACGTCTCCTCTAGGGAGAGACATATTATGATATATAATATAAATATATGTCGGCAGATGTGGTAATTTATTATTGGAGCGTTAAAAGGATCAAAAGGGCTTTAATTTGTAGCCCTAGGATTGCAAGGACAAAACAGCTGAAGGCTATATCTGGCTACTTCTCCCCCCCCCAGTTGGAAATGAGGAACTTAGAACTAGGACACACAACCACAGTCTGAAGAATGCAACACAATTGCCGATATGGTAGCATCTTCTGGTTTTGTTTATTGACATCCTGATCCATCCATTTTTGTGTTGCATTCGAGGTACCGCTCCGCTTCGGTACGGAAGGCTAGGACAGGCTCGACGGCAGGCTCGGCGTAAGGGCGTTTTAAAGCAAGGAATCTGCGAAGGTTCGATCTTGGAGAAGGTTTTGAAGTTCCATTAGTCGCTGGAGAAGCGCCTGCGTACGCAGTGGCCGTTGTCGATTAGAAGCGAGAGGGCTCGTCGACGCGGTAACATCCGAGAGGATTCGAGAGAGAATTCGAGAAAGGACCAAAAAGAGAGCTAAGATGGCAACTAGAAAAACAAAAACGTCTGGAAAAGGTCAGCCTGAGGGTTATAACATAAAACAACTAATAAAGGCGTTCGTTACGAAAAAAAAGGATACGTACCTAAATTAAAAGGATTTCGATTTTAAACTTAACGAAAAATATCGGTTACGAAATAATTATAATTAGGAAATATAGAAAACGGTTATTTAGGTAGCCCTAATAGCAATTAAATATCGTAACGGTAATTTAGCAAAATTTAGCTATATTAATAAAATTAAATTAGCCGTTACGGTTATTATTAACGTTAAGAAAGCCTTTATAGTAATCGTTATTAGATTTACAAAAAGAACTATAAGGGGTATGGTTATAAGAGTAAGGTAGTGGCCGAATAGTAGCAAACCATTCTAAGAAGTAGGTATATTAATAGATTTCTATCTAAGTTATAGGTATTATCTAAATGCGGTTTTTTATAGGTATATATATAGGTCGGCAACTAGTCGCCGAGGTTCTACCGTATCTTTCTCTTTCCTTATATTATTCCCTTTTTTTTAGCTGCTGGTCCTTAATAATTATTACTAGTTATATAACTAATATTTTAAATTAACGCGGTTCCGGTTATAAGGTATATATATTTTAACGCGGATAATTAACCCGTACGTTTCGTTATTTTAGCGTCCTATAAATAAAGCCGGTTATTAAATGTTTTCCCATTAAGTTATTATATAATTTCCGTATTATTAATTCCATTTTTATTTTTTCTTCTTATACGCATTTTTTTTTGTAATTTTTACTTTTATTCGCCGTCCTTTTCCGAATTATCGGCTTTTTTACTTCTATTTCTAATTTTTATTTTCTAAATTTTTTTTATTGTTTTCCGATTATTCGCCGTAGCTATATTTTCCCGTAATAGCCTTTTTAATAAATATAAGTTTATACTCGATTTGGATTTTAATAATTATATTTACGACGTCGACGACGATTCGATAACGTTTAGCAAGTCTTACCAGCATTATATCGGCTTTTTTTATTTTAATCTTAATATCGTTTATATTATTATTTTTTCGAAAACGAACGCCGAAAGTTACGCGTGTTATATTTGAAATAAAAAAAATATTTCCGCGTATATTATTTTAATTTCCCGGTAATTATTTATTAACCGTTAAACAGATTTTAACCGGTTTCCGTAACGTTATTTAAATAATCCTTTTTTACCGCCGTAAAACCACGTAATTAAAACAAAAATTTATAAATATATTTAAGCCGGATATTAATAATTTATTGGGATTCGATTACCATATCATATTTTTCGAAAACGTTTGCCTTATTTTTTATAAAACTTATATTAAAAAGGATTTTACGGGTTTTAAAATTAAAAATACCGAACGTACGGTAAATACGGCCGCGGAAACGTAATTTATACGATATCTTACATTTTTCCGTTTTAAATACGAATTAATAAATTATCTTTTTATTATTAACCTTTTTTCGATCATTTGTCGGCTTTCCTTTATTATTAATATATCCTTTTTTTAAAAAAAAACAAAAATACATTTATGCAAGGTCGTTGGGTTTAAGCCGTATTATCCAGGCTGAGCTAAAGACACGAAGTAATTACACCAATTATTAACACGATAAATACTTTACCCAGTATCTTCGAATACGGCAACTATTAATGGTTTTTACGGTGATAATAGATTGTACGCCTCGGTTACGAAGAGCCTTAAAAATATATTTATAAACGTTAATAACGTTTATTACCGAATAATCGCCGCTTATTACCGTATAAACGGGACGGCATTATTTATATTACCTTTAATATTATTTTTAAAACCTTAAAAAAAAAAATACCTATTACCGACCATTCGGCGTCGGTATAAAAAAAATTAAACTAGTTTATTCCATTATAACCGGCTGATCCCGGAATTTTAAAAGCGTATAAAAATAATTTAATAAACGTTTAATAACGATAATATGGTTCCGGCTAATTTTATTAGCCGTAATATATAAAAAACGCCGAAAGGTCGCCGATAACATACCCTTTTTCCCTATAAACGTTATAAAATTCGGTCCGGTTCTTTGTTTTTTCGCTTTCGGCGGCCTTTAATAAGAATTTACAGATACGTTTAATTTTTAACTTTTTTATAATTTTGCTTTTACCTACGTTTTTATCTATAACTTCGCCTATCGATCTCCTATTAACGTTACCGGCTTAAACCGGGTTTTTCGATTATATTTTATTAAATACCGGTTAATTACCAAACGTATATATTTAATTTAAATTATAAAATATTAATTTAAAATAATAAATTCGATTTTTATTAGAAACATTTACTATTATCGTCGTCCGGTTAATAAAGAAATTTTAATGTTATAATTTATTTTAACGGTAATAATAATTAGAATTAATTTCATGTTTATATTCGGCGTTCCGTCGGTATATTATTACCGTTTAATTTTATTTTAAACATCATTTACATAATTTATTTTATATAAATATATTTCAGTTTTTTTTCGTATTTTGTAAATATTCGTTAAATATTTACTAAATAATTTTTCGGTTTTTAAGTATTATATTTAACAGGTTATCTTTTTTATTTAATGCAAAACTCTTTTTTATTACGGTCGTTCTTATATTAAACGATATTTTCCATAACTTATTATTGTTATTCGTTTTTTAAATTAAAAAATAATATATAATTAGCAATTATTTTCCAATTATATTATAATTTTTAAAAAAATATCGGAAATATATCGTATACACGTTAATATTTTATAAACAAGTAAACTTTACAAATTTGTAATTTTACCTATTTAACAATTTTTATCCGAAAGTATATTAGTATTAATTTTAAATTTCCTTTAAAAATAAAGTTTTTTATAAATAATTTTATAATTTATTCCCTTTCGAATATTATTAGGTGGTATTTTTAATCGTAATATTTTTTTAACTTTATTACGGTTTTTTTTCTAATATTTATATATCCGTTAACGAATTTACGTTATACGTTTAAATTATTTACATATATTTTATATTTTAATTCGGAACTTATCGGGTATTTACTTATTATACGTAAATAATAAACGTAAAAAACTTTAAATAACGAATATCCGTCAAATTTATTCCGATAATTATTATAAATAAATTTAACTTTATATAATAATTGAACTTAATTTATTTATTTATTAAAAAATAATATACGGTAAATAATTAACGTTTAGTTTTTTTTACTTTGTAAAACTCGCTTTAAAATTAATTAATAAATAATTTATTTCAATTATTAATAATTTTTAATAAAAAACCGAAACGATATTTTACTTTTTTATATAAAATACCAGTTAACTTTATAATTATAAAAGGTTTAACCGTAAATAAAAATAAAGATAACTTCGTAAACCGGTTAACAATTACTATAATTACGTTATATATACGCTTATTATCTTTTAAATTAAAAAGAAAATTAATAATAAAATCTATATTTAATATTTAAAATAACTATTCCGGTAAAAGAAATACCAATAATACCTTATGAAATTTATACCTAAGTTTCCGCATATTTTAATATATAAAATAACGTTTAATATATTTTTAAACGTTATTTCTTATATTTTTCTAATAAAACTTATAATTAATTAACTTAATAATTTTTTGACCATTTATATACCTTATTCGAAAATCGTTTTAATATTAATTAATTAATTGTTATAGTAATATGTATTACGATAAAATAATGCGTTATTTAAATTTATATAATAACTACTTTTTAATTTAGCATTCTTTTAAATTAATAATATCAATCCTTAAATATTTAAATTTTTAATTTATAATTTACGGATTTTATCGTAAAATTATTACGAAATATTCGGAATAAATATTGTTTCGTTTCGGATTAACTCCTTTATTATTAAACGTAAAACGTATTATTCCGGTATAATACCTTTAACGCCCTTATTTTCCGATTCCGTTAACGTCTCGGAATTTAAACGGCATTTTTTTATTACGTTAAACTTTAATTTTCTTAACGTAACCTTAATAACGGCCGTAATTTAAATTTTTTTTATCGTATATATTTTATATAAAAAATACCAATATATAGCCTTTCTTTTTCGACTTTTCGAAAAATAATTTATAATCGTATAACAAAAGTTCCGTATTATTTTAAGACGGATTTCGGTTATTTAAACTTTTTTAATTTTATATTTATTAAAAATTTAACTATTAAAACGTTTTACGTATCTTTAATATATTACCGTACCTGGCCGTACCTTTTAATAATACGGAATAAAGTCGCCGTAAAGTACTTAATTTCCTTAGGCAACTCGCCGATTAACCGAAATTCTTTCGTTAACGTAAAAATTATATTATTATAATTAATTAATTTAAATTTATATTTTAGCCGTAAACTTAAGCCGTTAACCGGGTTAATCTTCTAAAGTTAATATTATATCTTAAAATTAAACTAAAATAATTAATATATTTATCGGGTAAACTTTTTTTTAAAGATCTTACGTTAATATAATAATTACCTCATTTAACGCTTACTAATCTGTTAAAACTAAAAACCTTTATTTTACGTGTTTTAAATATTAATACTAATATTCTAAGTTTTTTATAATAATAAACAATTCCTATTAACCTATTTCTTATCTGGTTTTAATATCGGAAAATTTCCGTAACTAAAAAATAAACGGATATTAATTCAGCTTATAAAGTTATAACAAAATACCATACATAATTTTAACAAACGTATTAATTTTTACATATATTAATCTAACAAGGTCCTAATATAGAGAAATCTTTTTTTTTTAAAAAAAAACGGGTTTTAACCTTTCGAATATTTTATCTACTTTAACGGGCTATTCGAAATCCTTTTTTCAAACCCCCCCCTTTAATAAATTAATAATAAAAACGGTAATTTTCGAATAATAAGAAATGAATTTTCTATAAAAATTCCTAAACTTTAAAAATATTTATATATTATATACCGATTTAAAAAGTTTTTATTTTTATATTACGGTAATTCGTCAGTTATTTATTTATAATTTTTCGATATTAATAACGAATTCTAAAAACGAAATTTCGTTTCGGAAAAATTTGTATTTCGATAATTTAACAAGTAACTAATATTCCTTTAACTTTTCATAAATTAATCATCAATATTTCGTATATTTTTTATTATTATTTATAAAAATTCTATTATTCTTTAAATAAATGATATAAATTTAATAGATAAAACCGGTTAAAGTTTTACATATATAAATTTAAATGATTACGAAATCGTTAATAAACTTAAAAAATATTACCATATATTTAAACTACTCCGATTTTATTTAAAAAGCCGTTTTTTACTTATGTTTTTTTTTATCCGAATACGATAATATATATTTCGTAAATCCAGTTTCGAAAAAATTGCAACTGATTTTAATTTATTTATTATTTTAAAAATTAATAATTAAAAATATAGATTTTTTATAATAATTCGGTTTTAACGACCGGTAATCGAGTAAAATACCTTTTTTAAGTACGAATAAAATAAAAGTAATAATTTCTAATTTTAATCCTTAAATTTACCCCGTTTTGAAATATTTACGGATGTATTTTTCGAATCTTTATTATTAAAGCTTTGACGTAAGATAAATTAAACTTATACGCGGTAACTTACCTTATACGAAATTAATTATATATTTAACTTTTGAAAATAAAAAAAATGGTTTCGTTTTTTTTTCGGAATACATATTCCGAAACTTTTCCAAATATTTAAATAACTTTATTCCCTTAAAAGTTTCCTTCTTATTAAACTTAAAGATATTACGATTATTTTTAAGCCTTACGAAATTAACGACATAAACCGACTTACTAGTAAAAGTTAGGTTTACGATTTTCTTATTATTAATTTTCTTTAAACCCTTATAAGTTTATTTATATCTTACCGTATTTAACAATATACCTAATTTTCCTATCCTTAATTAAAACAAAAGCAAATCGGGCGTTAATTAATTATGCCTAATTATAAAATAAATTAAATAAAATTATCGGATATTTTAACGATTATCCGTTATTTCGATTTTACTTTCGAAAATTCCATAATATTCAATAAAAGTTTTATTCGCCCCGGTTAATATCGGTATATCGACGGCGACAGGGCGAAATTTATGCTTTTTAACAAAACGTTTATTACAAATATTTACCTCCGCCCTTATATTCAAATCTATTCGTACAATAATTAAATGGTTACCACCTTTTTTTAAAATAATAATTAAACCCCTTAATAACGGGCCGAAACTAATCGTCAGGCGTTTTTCGGCCGAAATAAATTAAATATACGTTTTTATTCCGGCGAAAACTTTTTTAATTTATTTAAATTATTAAAAACAACAAAGTTTTATGTCATAACGGGCTTTTAACGTTTTATTACCATGCTTTTACCGTTAAATCGGAATAAAAAACCGTTTTTACGCTCCGCCTTATAAATAAAGCTGATATATCCTTTTTTCCTACAATTCTAATAAATCGGGATATAATCCCTTTTAAAAAAAGGGATAACTCTTTAAACCGAATAAACTTATTACGGTCGGAATTTATCCGGCGGTATAAGGGCCTTTTCCGAAAAATCCTACCTTTTTTTTCGCCCGAGCTAAATATTTCCAAATATTTTCTTTTCGTTAAATTATTACCTTGAAACATATTTAAATACGTCCGTTTATTCTTTTTTTATTTAATTCGTAATATTTAACCTTAAGATTAAACCGTTTATATATAATCGGCTTCCGTTACGATATTAAACGGATATGTAAGCAAAACCTTTTATTTAAACATTTTAGGTTTTAAAAATTCCCGTAAACGGTAATAAAAATAATACGTTAATTCAAAATATTTCTTTTTTAAATTAATACTAACGGTTTTAACCTTTAGTAAATAAATCCTCTAAATTATAAATAAATCTACGGGCAATTTGTCGTCTTATTTAAACTTTTTAAAGATATCTCGGAATATCTAGTCTACGTATTCGGGGTTAAAATAACCTTTTTTTTATAAAAAACCATAAATTTTTTAACATAACCTCCTTAATCGTTTTTTATATATTATTACGGTACGTTTGTTATTCCGATTATGAAAAATTTTCTATTTTACTTATCGCCTAATAAACGTATATTATATCTGGTAACCCGAATCTTTTTATAACGTTACTTTCTTTAATAAATATAATCTAATCCTTTTATTTTTATATCGAAAATCGTTTATTAAATATTCGTCCCGGATATTTAAACGGTTTCGAATAATTCCGTTTATATTATCGGTAATATTAATTCGTAATAATTTCGATTAAATGGTTATATTTTTACCGATTACGTTCCGTTTAATCCGCAAAAAACTGTTCGTTTTTTTTCGAATTTAACGCGTTTTTACCGGATTTTCTTTTAAATACGCAAAAATTCGTCGTAAAATATAAGTTATATATTTAACGGTATTTTTAATTTATACCGACTTAATAACGTCCGGTTACGATTAAATATATTTCCCGTATTTATATCGTTAGATAATATCTTTCGAATATAATTACGTATTATATTCTAAACGTATTCCGACCTTCCGGCGATTTAACTTTTATCGTTATCTTATATATAATTAGCTGTTATAAACTAAATTCGGTTACGCGTCGATTTACTTTTATTAATTATCCCGTTACTTTTAAAATAAAAAATAAAAAATATAAAGAGTATAATTATAAAAATAAGATAATAACCGAATAATAAAAAATTATTCTAAAAAGTAAATATATTAATAGACTTCTATCAAAATTATATATATTATCTAAATACGGTATTTTATACGTATGCATATAGGTCGGCGAATAGTCGCCGAGGGTCTGCCGTATCTCTCTGTTTCCTTACAGGAACAGAGATTGATTTTATTATCGAATTTCGAAAAAAAGGAAGTGGTAATAGCTATAATGCGAACCGACGAAATAAGCTCTTATAGAATAAAAAAGGCTAGCTATTTTATTTTATCTATAGTAAATACGATTATATAGCGAAAAATTGCTCGAAACGGAGGATTAATAATAACGAACGGTCGAAGCGTAATATAGAATATAAGGTTAGTTTTATCTTAAAAGAGCTGGAGGATTTATATAAAACGGATAAAAAGACTTTTTAATAGCTTTTAAAGCGATAGCGAGGTTTAAATAGTTGTATAGGAACTTTAAAGCTATAAAGACGTATTGGTAAATATGATAATTTATTATTAAAGCGTTAAAAGAATTAAAAGGGCTTTAATTAATAGCTTTAAAATTGTAAGGATAAAAAGGCTAAGGGTTATATCTAGCTGCTTTTCTTTTTCCTGTTAGAAAAAAAAAACCTAGAATTAGAATATATAATTACAGTCTGAAAAATATAATATAATTACCGATCATATATAATATATTATATTATATCTTAAACGTATTTATATATAGTAATAATGGTTAACATATAAAATTAACTTCTATTAAAACTTATAATAATACTCGGTAATATTATTTTATTAAAAAATTAATAATTCTTTTCGAATAGCGGAATATAATATTTTTTAGTTATTTACGGGGGATCAAATCATAACGGAATTCAATAATATAATTAATTATTACGTAATAAAATTAGGTTTTTATTTATTAGTTATTTTTATAAAGGTATATTTATACTAAAAAAGTTATGATATTAATTAAGTAAATAATAATCAATAAAATTATAAATAAATTCCGGAAAAGAATTGATTTAAATTTTATCATTACAATATTATAAAGTAAAATAATTAACTTAATAATAATAAATAGAAATTTTTTTTTAAATATTTAACGATAAGTTATTAATTATTACTAAAATGATTTTCGATATATAAATATATTATAGATTATTATTATAATAGATATATTTTTAAAAATAAAGTTAATTATTATGTCCGAAATTATTTCAATATCTACGGTTTAAAAAAAATTATTATACCCGTTACTTTCGCTAAACATATTTTTATTTTTATTTAGTACGGTTATTGAAAAAATATATATATATTATTAATGGAATTATTTAAATAACCTTTTTATAATTTATATAACCCGTATTATTTATATATAATAGTTTAAAAGGGTTAATTATATATATATTATAATTGTAATATATTAAAAGTATTATTATATTTCGATACATTATAAATACGTTTTAAACCTACTTATAATATAATTAGGATTAATTTCTTTATAAACGATTCGGTAAAGACGATTTTCGTTATTAAATTTTTTAATAAACGTTTAAATTCCGGTAAAGTTATTTATTCTTTTTTCAATTTTTAATTTGCGAATATAATTTTTAATATTTTTAACCTTTACGAAAATAAAAAGATAAGTAAACGTTATCCGTATTAACGATACGATAACTTAAATCGTATTACGGATTTTATATTAATTTTAAATCCGTCGCTTTTATTTTTTTCTAAAGCTTTTATATATCAGATTATTTACGTTATTATGAAAAGTTTTATTATTAAGTTAATCGTATATATAATTATATATATTTCGGAAAAAGGTTACTTCGAAACCGAATTTTTAATTTATTTTAATTATAGCTTTAATAAAATAACCTTATAAATAACCGATTCTCTTCGTAGTTTATTTAATTTATTAATTAATGCTTTTATTTTTACGAGGTATATTACGGTTATAAGAAACGGTTATTCCGGTAGGTTTGTTATAATAATAATTATTGTATTAGTCTTTTTTTTATTCCGTATCCGTAACGTTTTTTATAATGTTTAAGGTATTCGAATACAAGGTTATAGGTTTTTATAGGGCGCTTGTTATATACGTTTTTTTTAGGGTTAGAGATTTTAATTATAGTTACGGACAGTATTATAAGAGTAATGTTATTATTATACGAAGTAATTTAAAAAAAATTAAAGAATTGATAGTTATAATTATAATTATAAATAGTTAAGATAATAGATGGTAGCGTTATAACAGGTTGCTAATAGATATAAATTACAAGATATTACGTAAATAGTAAATCTCTTAATAAAATAACAAGTTAAAGGTCCTAGTAATAGGTCTAGCTAATAATCCTTTCTTATATATAATTAAATCAGCCTGGATAATACGGCTTAAACTTAACGACCTTGCATATATATTTAAAAAAGATTCGTTTTCGAAATTATAGATTGATTGTAATAATTTTACCTTATCTTTATATATATCTTCTGTAATTCGTAGCTAATATTTTAAAGTAGATATTTACGTTATTGGAAAATATAAATTCCCATTTATTTTTTATTATAATATTAATAATTATGACTTTTTCAACGTTTAGTTTATACAAATATTTATTAACTATATATCTTTTATATTTTACGTTAATTTTAAATAAAGAAAAGGATTTAATTAGAAACAAGTTTATTAATTAGACCGGAAATTGTGAATTTAACGAAATTATAAACGGAGGTAACGTTTATACATTCTACCTTTCTAATAAATATATTTATAACGTTAAAATCTTTTTAATATAAATGTAACGTAAAGCTGTTACCGTTATTATTATAACTATTAGTTAATTTATATAATAACTTAATAAAGTTATTATACGTAATAAAAACTGTTTATTCGTTTTTTTCTTAATTAAGAAAGTTTTTATATAGTATTATTAAATACGTAACGAATTAAAAAGGTTTAAAGTTTTATTACTAAACCAGGTTATACGTTTTTATTTAGTAAAAAAGATATTAAGATTTATTAGTTTAACGAGAGTTACGAAGTTTTTTTATAACGGGTAATTATTTAAATATATTATTATATAAATATTTAAGAGTTCGAAATATTTTTTAATAATTAAACGTTTACGTTATAAGCCTTTATTTTAATTATAATGTTATTAATAAAATGTTTGCTTTAAATAAAGGACATTTATTTATTAAGATGTTTAATTTCGTTAGCTTTTTTATAGTAAAAAGTATTAACTATAAATTTAAAGGGTTAACGAAAAAAGCGTTAATAATATCGTTACGTTTTCTTAATTCGGTAATAAATTACAACGTTATTTCTTTGCAAGTAGCCTGTGTAGCAGCTTAAATAGCGGCTTATACCTGCTAAGCGTTAATTAAAACTATTAAAAAGATAACGGCGATAAAAGGGTAATAATCTTAAAATCTAGATAAAAAACGCTAGCTAACAACGATAGATATATAGCAAATAAGGTAATTAAAATGTAAAAAATACCGAGGGCTGGAAAAATATGTGTACCGTAACGAGGGCTAAAAAGATGTATAAACGGCGACGAGGGTTAAAAAGTATATATATAGAAATAAAGGCCAAAAATAGCGACTTAGGCTAAAAGAGTCCTTTTAAAAATAACTAATACAACGTAAAAACTATCGTAAAGTTTAACGAGTTTATTATTATATTACGGCGCTTAAATTTCTAAATAAGTACGGTTAATTTAATTCTTAAGGTTATTAATAAAATAGTAAGTTAAATAACTTAAAAACAGGGTTAAAAAAATCGTTCTTTATAGATATATAAATTATATAGTCTGTAAGAGATACGCTAAGATTCCCTAGCTCTAACCTAGTTCTAACCTATAAGTTCGACTTAATAACGTAATATGTAACTAATAATAGCTGGATAACTTAACGCTAGTTTAATATGTTATATTTAATATAATTAAATAAAGGTAATTTTCTTAATACGGAAATATTAATAGTAAAAATAAGCTTTAATTTAGAATTAAATAATAATCCATTAAGTAATATAATAAGAGCTTATATTCTTAAGAATATAATAGTATATAACTAATCTATTTATTATATATCTATTATAATTAATTTTTTATACACGTAATCGTAAAGCATTTTTAAAAACCGGACCTTTTAAAAGGACGGATAAAAATCCGATTAAATAGATTCTTTTTTATAACAGTAATAATTTCGATATTACGTATAAGATTTACTTAATTAGTTCCTATAGCCCTTAATCGTAACTAGTTTTAAAGCCCCTAGTTACTTAATTATCGCTAATATAATAGCGGAGTTAAAAATTTAATTATTCAAGTTTTAAGCTGGCGCTATTTAAAAAATAGCGATTTAAGTTTCCTTATCGAAATTAAGCTTTATTTTTAAGGTTATAGCTGCGCTTACGGCGCAGCTATAACCAAGGTGTTATTATTTTAATATATTTAAATCTTTCTTACTTATAACTTATATAAGGTAAAGTACTATTAAGGTATTTATCTATATATATATATATATAAATAGTTCTATATAAAACAACCGGGAAGTACTTTTTAAAAACCGATCTTTTTAAACTAAAGGCCGGAAAAATATAATACGCGTTATTTAATACGGTAATAAATAAATAGTTAAATATACGATTAATGTAATTAATTAGTTAATTCCTAAAGCTCTTAATCTTTCCCGTTATCGCCGATACAGTAACGGGGTCGAAACCTTAATTAATTAGCTCCTTTAAGCTAGCGCTACTTAAAGAAACGGTACTCCAAATTAGATTTAAACCAGTTAACTCTTATAATTAATCGTAACAAAATATCTAAGCCTATTATAATTAAAAGAAATACCTAGGTTTGTAATTATTAAGGTATTCAGCTTTACTTATAATTTACATATTACTTTTTTATTAATAAATATTAATAAATATCGTTATATTAAATAAATAAAGCGTAAATACTAAATAGATAAAAATTAATTTAATATATATTTATTTAATATTTTAATTTTATTAAGTTTTTTAAGTAATAATAACATTTAATTAAAAATTTATAATAATATAATATAAAATCGAAAAAGTATTACTAGATTTAAGCCGTATTATTAAAGTCAAGTTAAAAATATAAAATATATTATATTTAATAATAACGAATATAATAACAAGTATTAGTTTTTAATATTAAGATAAATATAATATCTTATTTTTATAAAGCTTTATTCCGAAATGTCGACAGATATAATAATTTGTTATTAGAACGTTAAAAGAATTAAAGGGCGTTAATTTATAGCCTTAAAATTATAAGGATAAAAAAGCTAAAGGTTATATCTAGCTGCTTTTATCCTAGTAACCTAGAATTAAAACACCTAGAACTACAGCGTAAAGAATGTAATATACTTGCCGATATAGTAGCATTTTTTAGTTTTATTTATTAATATTTTAATTTACCCATTTTATTATATATTTAAGATATTAAACCCTAACCTTTTTATAAACTACCTAGTTATGCCCCTATCGACGACTATTCTTAACGGAATTCTAAACGGTTTTCGTAATCCGGAACAGCCGGATAAATTATCGTTTGTAATTTTCAAATTTATATCGATTTAAAAACTGAACTTCGACGTTTTCAAACTTATTATTATTATTTTCCAGTTTTGCCAGTAATTTTTCTATAAGCCGGATATTTTTTGGAATAAGTTTATATAAAAATTAATTATTTTTATCGTTTTAAATTAAATTATATTTAAAAATTAAAAATAAAACCTGATTTCTTTCGGAAAAATTATTAATATCGATAAAGATATCGATATATTTTGTTCGGTTAATTATTTTATTTAAGTTAAGTAATTTAATTAAAACCGTTTCCGTCGAGATTTAGGAGGTACGGAATATTAGGACTTTATATTCGGATTTAGCCGGTATATTTTAGTTATTTTAATTATTAAGGGTTTAAAAAGCTTTAAAATTAATCGAAATTAAAAAATATAGTTAATTTAAAGTTCCTAACCTCTTTTCTTGGTTAATATTTAATACTTTTAGTTATAAGATTAATAAAGGGTTGTAAAGTAGCTATTTTATATAAACTTAAGGTTTACCGTAAAAAGCTTAATATTTTTTAAGTTATTATTTAAAATTCCTTTTACTAAACTAGTTAAAAAGTATAAGGTTTATTAAGGTCGAAGTTTATCGGCATTACGTAATCGGTTTCGGGATAAGACTTTTTACAACCGAGGTATAATTTATCGTTACCGTAAAAACTATTAATAGTTACCGTATTCGAAAATACTAGGTAAAGTATTTATTATGTTAATTATTAATGTAATTATTTTATATCTTTGGCTTAGCCTGGATAATACGGCTTAAACCTAACGACCTTACATATTTAAGGTATCGTTCGTTCCGGTATAAAAGGTTAAGAATAGCAGGATTGGCGTAAGGGCGTTTAAAAGCAGATTTGTAGAAGAAAATCAGTTCGGCTTTAAAGAAAAAGGTTTAAAAGCTTTTTTAATTACTTCGAAAAGGATAAAAACGTCTGTATACGTAAGGCCGTTATCGATTAAAAGCAGAGGCTCGTTGACGCGGTAGCATCCGAGAGGATTAGAGAGATTCGAGGAAGAAACAATCGAGAGGACCCAAAAGAGCTAAGATGGCAACTGGAAAAAGAATAGCGTCTGGAAAAGACGTACATTAGCCGGAGGGCTTTAATATAAAACAATTAATAAAGATATTCGCTAAACTGTTAAACGAAAATAAGGGCAACGCCGAAAAAAAAATGATTTATACCTAGATTAAAAGGACTTTAAGTTTAAACTTAGTAAATAAAATCGACTGCGAAATAATAACAACTGGAAAATATAAAAAACTGTTATTTAAGAACCTATAATAGCAATTAAATATTATAATAATAATTTAACGAAACTTAGCTATATTAATAAAACTAAATTAACCGCTATAGTTATTATTAACGTTAAAAATGCCCTTATAATAATCGTTAGTAAACTTATAAAAAACGGAAATAATTAAAATATTAAAAAGCTTATATAAAAAAAAATCAAATAAAAAATAGAATTTTAAACCCAGCTTTAATTCGTTAAATAAGATAAGAAACAATCGGCGTTAAACTATATAATCGACTTTAAGAACCAGATACGACGGTATAACGAAATCGACATATTTATTAACGCTAGATAACAGGTTACCATATTTATCAACTCGATTCGGGACCATAACGGTGATTAAAAGGGCCGAATAAGAAAAATGCTTCGTCAGCACTCAACTATAACGGTAAACCAGATATATAACGACTTTGTCGCCGAATTTCGAAAAAAGGATTCGAAAAAAACGCAAACCACAACGCGAAACAGAACAGATAGAACAAGCCCTTATAAAATAAAGAAGGCCAGCTACTTTGCTTTAACGGTGGTAAATACGGCCATATAGTAAAAGATTGCCCGAAACGGAAGAATAATAACGAACGGTCGAACGTCATAAACACGAGGCTAGCTTCATTCCGGAAGGGCTAAAGGACTTGTACGAGACGGATGGAAAAATCTTTTAATAGCTTCTAAGGCGACGGCGAGATTTAGATAGCTTTAGGGCAACCCTAGGGCCATAAGAGCGTATCGGCAGATATGGTGATTTATTATTAAAGAGTTAAAAAAATTGAAAGAGCTTTAATTTATAGCCTTAGGATTGCAAGGATAAAGCAGCTAGAGGCTATATCTAGCTGCTCCCACACTAGTAACCTAGAACTAGGACATCTAAAACTACAGCCTAAAGAATGTAACATAATTGTCGATACGAAACTTATTATTAAGCTCTTAAAAAGACGTAGTTTTTTGTAAATAATATCGGTTTAGAAAAATCTTTTTACGTAATAGTAATAAATTTCGACTTTAATAAACTTTATATTTTTTTTATCTTTAAGGCTTAATAAGGAGAGTTTTTTAAAAAATATAATAAGTTAAAAAATATTAAAGTTTTTAAAATAAACGTTAAATTTATATAAAATAATTACTTTATAATCTTTGGTTACTTTTATAAATTAAAATACTAAATCTAAATTAAAAAAAAATTAAGAACTTTAAATACGTTATTCTTTTAATCTTACTCGATTTTATAGTTTTTTAAATTTTTAATAATTAAAATAATTAAAATATATTTAAGAAATTCGAAGATATAATTTTAATATGTAGTATTTCCTAAATTTAAATAAAAATAAGTTTATTTCTATTATATAATCTATATAAAATAACCGAGTATATAAAATGTATTAATATTTTTATTTATTTTAATCTTTTATATAAAACTTGATTTATATTTTTAAATTTCGAATACGATTTAAGTTACAATAATAGATATACTCGCATTTTACGTTAACGTATTAAAAAGAATATTTGCAAAATTAAAGAATATAAGAATTAATTTAAAAATATTAAGATTAAATTAGTAAATCGATATAAAAAATACGACTAATAATTTATCCGGCTAATCGGAATTATAAAACGTATTAAAATCTCGGTTAAAAATCGTCGTTAATAAAAATAAAAATAAGTAAATTACGAAAGAGTTAAGTTGTAAAAGGTAATACCTACGATAATATATTATATAAGATTATATAATTAAGGTATAACGTTATATCTCTTTTAAAGCGATTAAAATTATATATATATAAGTATGTTGTTCCTTTTTTAAATTTCTTTAATTACGTACTTTTATTAATTTATTTCTTAATATTAATAAAATGAAACAAGTAGTAAAATATAAAAATAAATTAACAGCTAATTACAAACGACTTTATATATATATCATACTTTCGAATTTATGGTTAAAAAACGGTATTATTTTTAATTTACTAAAATTAACGTTAATTAAAAGAAATTAACTATCTAATATATCCTTGATTTAAACACGTAAATGTCTTTTATTTGATTTTAATATATTAAAATTATACGAATTATAATATTTATTTATTACGTTACGGTATTTAGTAAAATGAATTATATTATGAAATTTAATAAATAGCATAATATACTAAAATTATATTTAAGTTATAATTTTATTAAAGTATGATAGAAAGTACATTTATACATAATAATAAAGAGAAGAGTTATTAATAATAAAAATTCTAAAAGATTTAAAGAAATTTAATAATGAAATCGAAAATAATTTATAGCAATATAAATTTTTCATTTTAAAATTATATTTTATTTTAAGTTATTCGTTTTATTAAACGGAAATATATTTTATTAAGTTATTACTACTCTGTTTGTAAGTAATTAAGAAAGTATTAAAAATAAATAAAAACTGTTATAAAATAAATAAATTAAGTATTTCGATAAATATATTAAAATATATATTAAAGAATTTACAGCTTTATTTCTTTTTAGGTCTTACTAAAGTTATTATTTAATTAAATTCGAAAATTATTATAAAATTAACGCCTTTATCTTATTTATATATATATATATATATATTATTATTATTCCCGCATTGCGTTTTTCCGGCCCATGGCCAAGAAGGGACGGTTTTTAAAGGGGTGCTCCCCGGTCGCATCGTATAATCCTTTATGCATGTACATAGTAAGTGGATCAGCTTCCTGTACAACTAGCTAGATACCTTAATAGCACTTTACCTTACATAGTATTATTATTATTAAATATAAGTTTTCGATATATTTTCTTTTTTTTTAAGAATCTTTATTCGTTATATATTAGAAATATTATATTAATATACTTTCTCTATATTATTCAAGGGAATTCTATCGTTAATTCTTAATATTTATTTAACGTTATTATAATGTATATTAATATTATATTCGAATTTATAAGAATATATATTTTTTAATATCTAGCTATATATAAAATAACTTTATTTAGTATATATATATAAGGTAAAGTGCTATTAAGGTATCTAGCTATATACATACATATAGGAAGCTAATCTATTTACTAAATACATATATAAACTGGTTTTATAAACGCAACCGGGAAGCACTTTTTAAAAACCGTCCCTTCTTAGCCAAAGGCCGGAAAAACGCAATGCGGGTTATGTAATACGGCAACTAACGGTAAAATACACCCGACTGATTAATTAGTTCCTATCGCCCCTAATCGTAACTGGTTCCCAAAGCCAGTTACCCCTTAATTGTCGCCGATACGGTAACGGGGCCGAAGCCCTAATTAATCTAGCTCTTTCTAGGCTGGCGTTACCTAAAGGAACGGTAGCCTAAACTGGATTTAAACTAGCTGTTTTTTAAGATTAACCGAAACAAGGTACCCAAGCCTATCGCAATTAAAAAAGACACCCAGGCTCGCAACCACTAAGCTATTAGGCCATTTAGTATATATATATATATATATATAAACTTTTTACAAGCGCAATTGATAAATACGTTTATAAATTATACCTTTTTAAAAGCCGGATAAAAAAATTAATTAATTAAAATCTTTTACTACGATAATAAATACGATAACGTATATAATAAATTAATTAATTTCTAAAGCGCTAAATCGTAGCTAATTTAAAAACCTCGAGCTATTTGATTATCGCTAATATAATAACGGAATTAAAACTTTAATTAGTTAAGCTATTTAAACTAGTATTACTTAAAAAAAAATCCTCAGCTAGATTCTAACCAACTAGCTTTTATGATTAATTATAACAAGGTACTTAAGTTTAAAACATTTAAAAAAAAGCTACCTAGGCTCGTACCTAGTAAGCTTGTAAAATAAATTCTAATTTATAAAAATAAAATTAATGTTATTTAATTTTAATGATATTAATATTAATTCTTTAGTTTATTTATCATTATTAATCCCGCTTTTTTCGTTTTTATATAAATTTTTATAAATAGTAATAAAACTATTTAATAAAAAACGTTAGAATTAAAAGAAATTAAAAATAACTAAGATAACTTATTTATAAAAATGATTAAAATAGTTAAGTCTTTAATAAACTCCGGATATTGAAATTATATTGTTTTTTAAAGAAAAGATAATATGTAATTAACAAAATCAAAGGGTGTAATAATAAAAGAAAGGCTAATAATATAATACGTATATTTTGGAAAAAGAATTATAAAATTATTTAAAACTAATATAATATAAAGAATTTATATATTTTTAATTATATAAATTATTATAATTATATTATAATTATTAGCTGATATAAATGAATTAATTCCTAAATATTTTAAGAATTAACTAATATTATTTTATAAATAATATATTATTTTAAACTTATGTAAAATATTTTAAATTTAAAGATTAAATTAATTAATACGTTTAATCTTTTAAAATAAAATTAATTTAATATAATTATCAAAAGTATATAATTACTAACTTTAAAGTAATGGTAAATTTCTCTTTAGTTTTTAATAGGTAATTGTATTTATATCGATTTAAAAATATATATACGATTAAAAATCTAGTTTAAAACTGTATATAACGGTAGTTTTATATTATATGTTAATTAATTGTAATTATTTTTTTTAAAAAACGTTTAATATATTATATAAGTACATATCTTTAATAGGTAGATAAATTAAACTTTTTGGTTTTTTAAATAACATACTATATAAGCAACTAACGTATATAAGTAAGTCGCGCGTTTTATAAAGCTAGTATATTAATTAGCTTAAGATTACGTATATTAAAGACTAATTAGCGCCGCGCTTATAAAGTACGTTTTTTAATTTAATTTCTATATTTTTAATGTTAGTATTATAAATCATTATATACAGTAAGTTAAAATAAATTTAATTATGAAATTTAGAAAAAAACTAAATTAAAAACTTTATTATATAAAATTTAGTTATATATAAATTATTACCGAGTAATCGTTAAAACTATTAATAGATACCGTATTCGAAGCTATTAGGTAAAGTATTTATCGTATTAATTATTAGTATAATTTATATCTTTAGCTTAGCCTGAATAATATAACATGAACCTAATAATCTTATACATAATATTATCGAAACTAAATTAAAAGTCGGATAATAATAAGTTTGTTCGAATTAATATTAATCGCAAGAAAACTAATTTTAAAGTTAAATTATATTTTAAATATATAATCGATTTTTATTGCATTTTAATACATTTAAAATATAAAGAATCTAGTTATAATTTAACGCAGTATAATATATATCGGAATTAATTAAATATTTAATTTTAATATATCATAAAAGGAATAAAACTTTAATTATAAAATATAATATAATTAAAAAACTTTTAATTTCGATAATATAAATTTTAAATTAAGCATTTTATATAAATGAATTTAATTAGTATTATGATTAAGGGTTTTAAAGACTGGAATACGCTTATTAAAACGGTTTATGATAATTTATAATAATATACAAGGTCGTTAGGTTTAAGCCGTATTATCTAGGCTAAGCTAAAGATACGAAATAATTATACTAATAATTAATACGATAAATATTTTACCTAATACTTTCGAATACGGTAATTCTTAATAGTTTTTACGGTAATAATAGATTATATGCCTTAGTTACGAAAAGCTTTATCCCGAAACCGAGCGCGTAATGCTAATAAGTTTCGACCTTAATAAACCTTATACCGTTTACGGTTCGGCAGGGGGAATTTCTTAGAATATAATAACTTAGGAAATGTTAAGCTTTTCGCAATAAACTTTAAGTCCGTATAAGATAGCTACTTTGCGACCCTTTGCCAGTCCCACGATTAAAAGTATTAGATATCAGCCAGGAAAAAGGGTTAGGAACTTCAAACCAGCTACCTTTAACCTTAATCGATCCTACGATACCTTTTCGAATCCCTATTAATTAAAACAGCATGCCGGGTAATTCCTATTACAAAATACTGATACTCCGTAACTATAAAGTTTTTACGGAAAACCTTTTTTTTAAAGTTTGTAAGCTTAATAAAATTTTAGAACAAATTAAAGATATTAATATTTCCGTTAATTTAACCGATTTTTCCTCAACAGATTAAATTTTATTTTTAATTTTCGGATACGATTTAATTTATATAAATAAAAATAATTAAAAATTAAATAACCTTATAGTAAAAAATATTAATCGTATAAAGGAATTATTAGGAAAGCTGGATATAAACGGTAAAAAATTTAAAAATTTCGAAATTTAATTTTTATCTTAATACAAACTGGAAAATTACAAGCAATAATTTCTCCGGCTGTTCCGGATTACGGAAACCGTTTAGAATTTAGTTAAGAATAGTCGTCGATAGGGGCTTGCATAATAGGGCAGTCTGTAAAAAGGTTAGGGCTTGGTAAAGCTTAATAACCGATACCATAATCTATCCATTTATTAAATTTGGTTCCACGGTTACGTCTCCTCTAGGGAGAAATTTATAATAATATAAACGTTTAATTTTAAAATGAAGTTATATTCTTAATTATTCTTTTACAAGGAAAACCTGTTTTTATCCGTTTAAAAACTATTATAAACAAAATCGCTTAAATAATAAATAAATTATATTTAAAATAAAATTAATATTTCTATAAATTTATATAAATATATAACGTACTATATAACTACGCGAAACGTATACAAGGTTATTAGGTTTCAGCTATATTATTTAGGCTAAGTTAAAGTTCCGAAATAATTAAAGATTTACTATTTATGCTATATCTCCCTTACTATTCATGCTGTATGCCCCACCTTCTAGCTGATACATACCTGATATAGCTGTAAGTTTCTAATTAGTATTACCTCTAAGACCCTACTTTATTAACAAGTAAGACAATATATGTAATTTTAATTCATTTCGGAAATTATAAATTTTTATTAATAACTTTAATTAAACTTTTATATATACCGCGTTAGTATTTTACAAAATAATAATATAATTCATTTAATAATTTAATTTAATTAACGTTTTTATAATAATTTTTATAAAACGTTAAAATTTAATAATCGAATTAACGCGTTATTTTTATAATAAAGTTATTATAACTAATAGAAAAATGTTACTGTTTAAAATAATAATTATAATTACAGCTAGAAGTTAGTAGGTAGTAGACTTATAACGGTTATAAGCAGCTGTTAAAAGTAGGACATAGTACGAATAATAAGGGAGATATAATACAAATAGTAAACCTTTATATTAATAATTAATACGATAAATTATATACCTCGGTTCCGAAAGACCTTATTCCGAAGCCGATTACGTAATACCGACAAGGTTCGACTTTAATAAACCTTATACCTTCTAGCGGGTTTAACAGGGGAAATCTTTTAGAAAGTAATAACTTAGAAGATGTTAAGCTTTTAGGCGAGACCTTTAAATAAACTATTTAATTTTTTAATCTTTTTCTTTTTTTAATTTTAATAATAAATTTCTTAACGATAATAATAGAAAACGTTTTATAAAAAATGTTAAATAAATTTAATTATATTAGTTTGAAATAAAATTCAAAACTTAAATTTTAAAAGGTATACTTAATATTTATTATTTCCGAATTTACTTAAACGCTCGATATTATAAATAATATACCCGAACGGATAATACCCCTAATTTATTAAAATTAATATTAATCGAAAAAAAATTTATTATCTACTATATTATTAATTACAATACGTAAATATTTTCTATCCCGTTTTAACATATTAATAATGTAACGAATTTAATTCTTACTTTACGTATTACGATATATAATAAAATTAATTAAGCGTTTAATTCTATTAAATTATAAATTCGGTCGGAGAGACTTAGTACTAATTAATAGATATCTGAAAAGAACGTTACGGGCGAAAGCATGATTAGAGCAATATAGAAAACAACGCGAATCTATATTAATCGGCATTAAGATCGTAGGAAAAAATTATTAATAGTAATAAATAATAACGAGGTTACCCCCGAAGGAAAAAGAGCTCTTAGAAATACTTGTAAAGTTAAGTAGGACTAATTAACTAAGCTTAAAGCTAAGTTCTTAAACCCTGTACTATTTTAATAATTATAAAAAACTTAAAACACGTTAAAATTTAAAGAAATTATGAAAAAAATTAAATTAAAACTTAACAATATTTCGTAAATAATTTAAATGTATATAAATTATAATTATTTAATACGGTATTATAGAAAATACTTAAAACTTTTATAAAATAAAACTTTTAAAAGGGTTTTTATAATAATTAATATAATATCGGTAATTGTATTATATTATTAAGCCTAAGATTTTATTCTTTATTTATTCTAGGTCGTTTATACTTATTAAAGAGAGAAATAGTTAAATATAGCCGTTAGCATTTTATTCTTATAATTATAAGGTTATTAATTAAACTCTTTTAAATTCTTTTAACTTTTTAATAATAAATTACTCTATCTACCGATACGTTCTTATAGCTTTAAGGTTGTTATATAACTATTCTAACCTTTATTAACCTCTTTAATACTTTTAAAATTATTAAAAAGAATTTCCCTTTATCTTCTATATATTCTTTAACCCTTCCGAGATAAAGCTAGTTTTATATTTTATAATATGTTTTAACTATTTATTTAAGCTATTATTTTTTCCGTTTCAGGTAATTCTTTTTTATATAGTCGTATTTATTATAGTTAAAGTAAAATAGCTAGCTATTTTTCATTTTATGAGAACTGATTTTACCC
Organism: Monosporascus sp. CRB-8-3; assembly: GCA_004155055.1. NCBI lineage: Eukaryota > Fungi > Ascomycota > Sordariomycetes > Xylariales > Monosporascus > Monosporascus sp. CRB-8-3. Next base: position 52,112 of record QJNZ01000268.1, on the reverse strand, counting down.
GGTTTACTTTTTCTTATAATCTGCTTTTTTTTCCAATTCTTTTTACGAAATTTAATAAGTCGGACCCCCCCTTCACGCCCCACCCCCTTAGCGCGCTACTATTTCCCTATATAAATCGCCGAAATCGCTATATTTTTAAAATATTATTATAAATCCAATAAAAATAGCAAAAAGACGACGTTTTTACATTTAATTAAAGGTTTACAAAGGCGATATATTTAATTTATTTATAGATTATATAATATCTAAGTTATCTTATAACGTAGTAAATAAGTAAAAAGTTCGATTTTATATACGTTTTTAATAGAAAATTAAAATCGTGATATTTTAATTTTATAACTTAAATTATTAATAAAAATAATAAATAAAAGTTTTTAATATAAGTTAATATATTTTATAATTCTCAACAGTTACAGTGATTAAATGCAGGAATCTGGCAAAGTGCGTATAGTTATTCTAGGAAAGACTGAAGAAATCTGGGAGCAATTGCCCTTATATATACGTTGGGCTGTATAAAGGATAGTTCCTAGATAAAAGCTGTTTTAAGCAGCAGTTTGCGGCTTAGACGTATTAGCCGCGGGTACTTAAAAGTATTAATTACCGATACGCCCTTTTACATTAGATAACTTTATTTTCGTAATTTTTTTTAAATTAAATTTAAATTTTTAAAAAAAGTTATTAAAAAGTTATTAAAATTTTTAATTTATATAATATTAAAACTTTCGTTTTTATTATTTTTATTAAAAATAAGGTTACGTAATTAACCGTTATATTAAAAAACCCGCTTTTTAGTTTTACCGTTTTTACGCGGCCGTTTTAAAATATAAGGCTTACTTTTTTCGAAATATTTTAAATTAAGCTAGGCGTTAATATAAAAAAATATTTTATTTACGTTAATCTATTATATTAAAAATCGGTTTTATTTTTTAACGGTAATATTAATATGTAATTACAAGGTAAAATGCTATTATAGTATTTAACTATGTATATATATATAGCTAATCCGTTTATTATATATATATACATAAATAAATTTGTATAAACGCAACCGGAAGTATCTTTTAAAAACCGTCCCTTTTTAGCTAAGGGCTGGAAAAATATAATACGGGTTATATAATACGGTAATAAACGGTAAAATACACCCGATTAATTAATTAATTCCTAACGCCCCTAATCGTAACTGGTTTTATTAGCCACCCCTTAATTATCGCCGACACGGTAACGGAGCCGAAGCCCTATTTGGTTAACTCTTTTAGGTTGGCGCTACCTAAAGAAACGGTGGCCTAAGCTAGATTTAACCCAGCTATTTTTTAAGATTAACCGAAACAGGGTACCTAAGCCTGTCGCAATTAAAAGAGACATCCAGGCTTGCAATTACTAAGCCATTAGGCCTAATAAGTAATTAAAATTATTATTTTTTTAAATTCCTTTTTATAAAATGTTATTAAATAAGTTTTTTTAATTAATTAAAAAATATTAATTAGTTATAAATTATATATAAAATATTACCGCTTTTAAATAAAAATTAACGTAAAAAGTTATAGTTATATATAAATACGTAATTTTATAAAAGGTTAAAATTTTAAAATTAATAATTAAACGGATATTTTTAAGTAATAGTAAAAAAAATGTTACGATCGTCGTTTTTAATAGTACGGAATAAGTTATAGCAGGGGAACGTTTTTTTTTCTATATAAAAGGAATTTAACGGGACTATTCTTTTGTTAATTATTATAATTATATCTTAAATCTTTTTTTAATTTATTTTAAATTTTTTTAAATTTTAAGTTAAATATAAACCGTTTAAAATCCGTTTTAGTAAATAGTTTTATATGTTCGTTAATAGGATTGTTTTTGCTTTTTACGTATTAAAAATTCATATTTTTTTGGGACTTTTTGATAAACGTAATAATATTTAATTCGAATATAACGTTTTTTTCGTATTATCTATTTTTCTTTTACTTATTTAAATGTATTTATATTATTGTTTAAAATAAGAATAAACACTTTAAATATAAGTCTTAATTTAAATAAAAAAATTCTAATTTTAGTTATTTTCATAATTATTATTTCTGCGTATATATATTTTGTTTCCGTACTATATTTAATAATAACGTTTTAGGATTTCGAAATTTATAAAATAAACGGTTTAATTATGAAAAATATATAATTTATTATGGATTTTGTTAGCTTATAATTATTTGTAATGTTTATATTTATTATTCCGAATAACTTTAAGTTGTTATATTTGTGGTATAAATAATATTTTTGTAATTTCCGGTATTGAAAAAATATATTTAATATCCCGTTTATGTAGTTCAGCAGTTTCTTAATATATTTCTGGTATTTAATTAACGGGTTATTTATAAATTTCGTTTAAATTAATGTTAAAAACGTTATATTTAATTTGATAATATCATTTAAAAAATTATATTTTTTTATTAAGTTTATATATTTAAACGTTTTTTTGATTAGTTATGCCGTTACATTGTATATCGTATTTTAAGTCATTTTTAATAAATAATATAGGCATTTAATTTTATTTTATTCAAGTTACTTAATTCTAATAACTTTTTAATATATTGTTATTAATTTAGCTTAATATTTTCCGTTAATAAGGAACGGATAATTTGTACGTTTAAGTACTAGTCCGTACTATTTAAATCCTTAATTAGGACGTTATTAATATTTTTTTAGCGATATCTTTAAGACCGTACCTATTCAGGCCGAAAACTAGGAAATTATTAACATATAAAGCAATAATGTTTTTTATTTTATGGTTATAATATATTGCGTTATCCGAAATTAACAGACGAAAGGTTTATTTCGCAAATAACTTTCTCATTTTTTCCTGCCAAGTAATTCCGGCTTGCTTTAGGACATATAATAGGTTTATTAGTTTAATAATTTTTTGATAGAAAATATATTTTTCTTTTTAATATAGGAAAATATTTTACATAAATACTTTTTCTTGATTTACCGTTTTAATATATAACGATAAAGTTTATTTAAAATATATTACCTTAAAAAAGCGGTTAACGTTATTAAACTTTTTAATATATTGCTATTACGGTATTTATTGCGGTTTCGTTATAATTAATATTTTTTCGTTATATAAATTCTTTTACGTAAATACGTATTTTATATTTATTTAGCTTTTTTATAACCGAATTTTTTTTAATATCTATTTAATATTAATAAGGTATTTTTAAATTATTTCGTTAAAAAGCGTAAATTTAAAGGTTTTATATAAAAAGTTCTTTTTAATTTTGATAAAGATAGCTTTAAGTTATATTTTTCGTTTTGAGCTTTTTATTATTTCGTTTATGGACAAGCCGTTATTTTCAGCAATAAACCGTTTATAAATGTTAATATTTAATATATTAATTATTTATTTGTATTTATAAATATTCCGGATAATTTAAGCGGTATTTTTAAAATTATTAAAATGATTTTTATCGTTATTTAATATGAATAAGTTCAAATAGAAAATATGTAGATTACTTTCGTTTTCGCCTTTTTAAGTTAAAGTTAACTTTAGTTTTTAAATTAATCTTAAAGTTTTATTTAAGTTTTTTAGGGTATATAGTTTAGGAATAATCTTTTTTCGGACGTTTTTTTCTACGTTTAATTTATTCAACTTCTTGGTCCGTATCGTCCTTTAAAACGACGTTGTTATTTTTATTTTTTATTTTTACGTTTTGCTTTTAACGATATTATAAATGCTTTTATACGGGTTATAAAAGTAATCCGATAATATTTTTAGGGTTAGGAAATTTATTTATCATTTTCAGGTTTTCGTAAATAGTAACGTATAGTATTATAAGTACCTTACCGCCTTTTAGCAGTTATACTTTATAATTGTATTTTTTTTATAACTTGATAATATTTTTTTTATTTTACGGATTATTACCTTTTTTACTTTAATTCGATAAATTTAATTAATTAGAATTGCATATTTATTATTAAACATTCGGAAATAATTATTATTAAATTTATATAATTTATTCGGTTCGAATTTATTTTTAAAGTATTCGATACATATTATATATTTTACCGTAAATTAACTTATTTTAAAAGTATATATAAATTTTTATTTACGCGGAAATTATCTACGATTTATTTTGTAAAAATTATATATTTCGTTTTGTAACTTCGTTTTAATATTCATTATCTACGTTAAAAATTACTAGCTTAATATTTTTCATAACGTAAAAGTTCATAATTATTATTATCCCAAATTTCTTACCGCCGTTTAAACGTAAAATTTATATTCTTTTATATTTACCTTTTTTCTCTAGTAATAACGTTTTTAAATACTTTGTAATATACGTAATATACGTATATAAGTTTTATTAAATTTCGTTTTTATTTTTAAATGAATAATATTTTTCATAACGCGATAAATTATTCGTAAAAAGCCGAAATAATTTTTATTTTCGATATTAATAAATTTAATTAACTTTACGTTATAGTTAATACTTCTTTCTATATATCCTTTTTCGTTTTTAAAGGTTTATAAATAATATTTTCCGTATTTTAATTTTATTATACGCCGTATAAGGGATAGTTTTTATATCGTTAGGATTTAAATTTATCCCCGTAAACTTTTTAATAATTTATACTAGTCGTTCGGTATTAAGGTAATAAAAGCGGCGGTAATAAAAAATATTTTATTTTTTTATAATTTCGTCCGTTATTAAATTTTTTTTATTTTTAAGGATATTCGAAAATACGCGTTTTATGTTATTTATTAAGTTATTGCGGTTTTTTTATTAAATACCCTTTTTAATACGAATCATCATGAATAATTTTTATCGTTTATTAAGTTTAAGGCCTAAATAATAATTTCCGGTTTTCGGTAAAGTTATAGGAAAAAAATCTTTTTCGTAAAACGTTAATTATTAATAATTAAATTTTAATAAGATTTATTAAAGCGTTACGATTTAAATAATTCTTTTTATAAAATATTTTCTCGGATAATATCTTTAATAAAAATTTATTAATATATAACGTATATTTAATTATAATTTCATTTTTTTATTAAGTTGTTTTTCAAAAATTACTTAACGATTTTAATAAAAGTAGTAATTACGGGTTTTCTACCCCTTATAATTTAAATTCCCTTAGATTTAACATCTATTAAAATTTTTTTTAAAATCGTTAATATTATTCGTAATATTAACGTTCGTTTTTAAGTTTTGATATAATTTATTTAAATACTTTCTGTAAAAGGAATAAATATGAAAAAATATAACGTTTTTTATAATAATTCCTTTAAGGCGTTTACTTTTTTATAAGTTAAGGCGATTAATTACCTAAGTTTTAAGGTATTTAGCTACTAATGCTTTTAATCTTTCTTTTTAAATCATTTTATCGTATTATTGCATAAAGTTTTTAAGCTATTGTTTTTTAATACGGGCGTTAAAATCTTTTCCATTTAATTAGTATAAATCCTTTAAGCTGTTAGAAATAAATTACTTTTCGTTTCTGTCGTCGTTATAAACGTTACGAAAGTTATTACTTTGGTTATTTCGCCTATTATTACCTTAACGTTAGTTACGGTTTCATTTTTTTCCTTTACCGTTTTTCTTTTCTTTTTTTTTTTTTTTTTTACAGTTTAGGATATTTCTTCGTTAAGTACCCGTATTTGCTATAGTTAAAACAAAGTAGCTTTTCGTTTTTATTTTATACGGGCTTATTCTTTCGGGTGTTATTATTATTGTTATTACCTTTTCTTTGTTCTTTTTAGGCGTTATAAAACTTCCCGTTTTTTTTCTTATTAGCGCGGTTATAGAATTTGCTGTTAAAGTTATCGATTAACTGCTAGAAAAAATAATTAATTTGCCTAAGTACTAATTAAATCGTTTTATATTAGCTATTAACGCGATTTTTTATAGTAGTAAGAAATATAATAATTTATTCTTTTAATCCGAGCTTTATATTATAGCTCTTAATTTTTTGTAATAGCTTTTGAAATTTCGTAATAAAATATACGGGATCTTTTTTATTATATATAATTTTGCTAAACTTTTTTTAATTGAACCTTTATTTAGTTTTCCTTATAATTACGTAAAAATTTTTAAGAGTTCTTAATATTTTCGTTTTTTTTAATATTTATAATTAACTTTAAAGGTGTCTTTTTATATGTCTTAATAATAGTTTTCGCAAAACGTAATAGATTAAATTATTTTAACTTTCTTTTTTTTCCTAATTAATTTTTTTAAAGGTAAAAATTAAAGCGTTACTTTAAAGTTCTTAATTAGCCCAACCTGCTAAATAATTTTTCTGAAAAATGAAAATGCTTTTAACGTAATTTTATATTTCCGTTATTAAACTTCTTAAAATTTTTCTTTTTTTCCTTTAAGCGAACGCTTAATTTGTTAAAGCTATATAAGTTATTAAAGTTTAAAAAGCTGTTAAGAATACTAAGGGAATTGTTACGATAACTTTTTCGCTTTCGGAAACCTTTAAACGAATTTAAAAATAACTTATCCGAATTGCCGGGGACTCTACGCGTTACGTTTTTTTCCTTACGTAACCTTTTTTTTTTTTCGCTTTTCTCTTTTTTTCAGAGGATTAAGCGTTTTAATGGATTATTTCCTTAGTTATATTTCGTCTTTTTTAAGGGGTTACTTTTTTTACGTTACTTTCGATGGTGATAAGGGCTTTTTGTAACCTTTCTATCTTTTAAACGTTTTGTAAAACGTTCTTATAAATGTTAATATTTCGTACATTCCGTATCGCCTTTAGTTAAAACGGTTTTTGTTAAAATACGCCTCTAAACTAGGGCAGATTTAATAATTGCTTTAGGATATTATTTATTCGCTTTATTATATTATCGCGTTTTTTTTATTAAAATTTTAATTTTTTAATTTTATTTTTAATTAATTGCTATTTATTTTTTCGTACTTTAACGTTTTTTTTAATTTTATTTGAATTAATACTTAAGGACGTATAAAACTTATTAGATTTTAATTATAATTATTATTTTTATATAAAGGTTTTATATCGGTTTTCTAGTCATCGTTATTAAGGTAATAAGGTTTTCCGAAAAAATTTCGAAAACAAGTTTTTTTTCTACCGTTATGTTTATTATAAACTTTTATTCTTCCCCTTCACTGTAAAACTTTTCGTATCAAAAGTTTTAAAAATCCTTTTAATCGAAAAAAAAAGAAAATAAATCTCTATTCGTATATTTCGTATTCCGTATAAGGACGAAGCTCTTATTAAGTAAACTACTTTGTTTAGTTATAGAAAACTGCTTTAAAATACGTTCTTACTATTCGCTTACTATTATTAATTACTTACTTTTTTTTATTAATTTAATTTATAAATAACAATTTTATTTAACGTATTACGGTTGCTAACTAATTAAAAAATGTTATGATATTAATAATTACAATAATTACATACAAAACTTTATTAAAATATACGTAATTATTTTAGGAAAAATTAAAAAAATCTAAGGGCAATCGCCTTTATATATACGTTTAACTATATAAAAAATAATTCCTGGATAAAAGTGGTCCTAGGTAGCAATTTACAACTTAGACGCACTAGCTACGGGCACCTAAAAGCACTAATTGCTAATAATAATATAAAATAAACGAGGTTTTATATTTAAGATAAATGGTTATAAAGGAATTTAGCTATATATATATATATATATATATATATAGTTCTATATAAACGTAACCGGAAAACAGCATTTAAATCTCTTTTTTTCTTACTTAAAAACCGGAAAAATATAATACAAATTATTTAATACGATAACAAATAAATAACTAAATATACGATGAATTTAATTAATTTGTTCATAAAGCCCTTAACCTTTCCTATTGTCGCCGATACGGTAACGGGGCCGAAGCCTTAATTAGTTAGCTCCTTTAAGCTGGCGCCACCTAGGGGAACGGTAACCCAAGCTAGATATAAACCAGCTATTTTTTACGATTAATCGCAACAGGGTGCCCAAGCCTATCGTAATTAAAAAAGACACTCAGGCTTACGACTATTAAGCCGTTAGGCCGTAAGCTTTTATATATATATATATTATTTAATTAATTATTAATAAAAAATAAAAAATTAAGGATATAATTGTTTATTTATATTCGACATAATAATATAATATTTAATATTATTATAACGGAAAATAATATTAACGTACAATTTAAAACCTTATAATCCGTTTATAACGGTATCTATTATATTTTAATTATATAATTTATATATATTCTTATTATTTAATTATTTAGAATTTTAACGTATTATATAGGTAAGATGCTTATATAAGTAAATCGTTCGTTTTTTTAGCATTTTACGATAACGAAGTTAAATAAAATAATTATAAGGTAATAAATTAATTTAAATTTATTAAACTTTTTATTACTAAATATTTTAATAATTGTTTTATTAAGGTGCTTATTATATCCGGGTTTATTATAACTCTTATATTTTCTTTTTTTAATTTAAATTTCTTTATAATACTTATTTTTAATTATTATTAGTTACGATTATTATTATTACTTCTTTTTAGTTATAAAAACCTTTATTTTCTTTTATCGTCAGCGTTTTTTTCATAGATATATATTTTTAATTTTCCGGTATTTGTTAAAAACGTAATTTATTATATAAAGGTAATTCTTTTATTAAAAGAGTAATTTTATAATCAACAGCAAGTTATTTTTAATAAAAAAATAATCGATTTAGTTATTTTTATCTATTAATTATTTTAGTAATTTTTAATTTCTTTTTATAAACAGCGTTTTTATTAAGCTATTTTAATAATATTGTTAAGAGTTTTTGTAACTAGAGAAATAACGAAGTTAATAAAGGTAAAAAAAGAAATACTTAGTATTAATAAAATTAGAACTTGTATTTCGAAAAGAACGTAATTAAAATCGAATAAAATAAGTTCCGTTTTTATAAATTTAGATTTAATATTATTAGTTATTATGGCAGTTTTAAACGTATCGTATAAGGTTTATGATATATAGCGAATAAATACGTTTTAATACGGAAAAATAGGCTACGTTAAAAGATTAAAACCGATACGAAAAATAAGTAAGTATATAAAATATAATAATGTTATTAATTTTATAATAATTTTTAAATTCTATTAAATAATAGTTTTTATAATTATTAAAAATAAGAAAAAGTTTAAATTTCAAATATACGTTTTAATATTTTTATCGAAATATTTTATGCATTTTAAATTTAATTATTTTCGTTTATAAAAATTTCTTAATTATATTAACTAGAGTATCGGCGAATTAACGAAAAAAAGAAAATGTCCCGATAAAGATAATAAATCAAAATCAGGCTTAATTTTAAAAATGAATAATTTATATCATTGTAAATTATTTTTCCATTTCTTTATTACCTTTTTTTTCTTTTTTAATATTTACAATTATTATAATTGTTATTATATAAAAATTTATTAAAAGCTTTATTTTGTTAACGTAGTAAATACGTTTTTTGTAATATTCTTTTCTGTAATTATAATTCGGATAAGTTTAAATTATTTACGAAATTCTTTTAAAATTTTATCTAACATTTTAAAACAACTTGTCATTCTATTTTATACTTTTTTAAGATTGTTTTCCTGTTTAATAAAATTAAACGCTTATTTAATTCCGATACCTGTTATAATACGTTAAGTAAATATTAAATTTATTATCTTTTTAATATATTTAAACCGGATAAAAAATGTTTACGTATTTAAATTAAAACTTTATTCTATAATGGATTTTTTTTCGATCGGCGTTAATTTTTATAAATTAGAAATAATATTAACTTAATAAGTTTTACCATTATGCCGGTTTTTTAAGGTAAGTTCGGAAATGCTATACATTATATTAAGCTATTTATAATTATAATTCGTGTTCCTTTTATAGTTTAAACTGTTAAGTTTATTTTTACATTTTTTATAAACCGTTCTATATTAGTAGTGTGAAAAAATAAACGATTAAACTTACGTAATTAAAATAACTTAAAAAATAAGCGATTCGTTTATATAATACGCTATACTATCATAAATGTATTAATAATTTATATCAGAAAATATTATTAAAAATATTTAAACGCCTAATTATTTATTTTCTAATATTAAGATAGAAAATATAATTTATAATTTACAAATTATTATTAATATTTCTTAATTAACTTTATATCGGTAACCGTCTATTTATATATATTTTACTTAATTATAAATACGCGATTTTAAAGATTTTATATAGAAAATAATAGCGCGTTAAGGGAGTAGAGCGGAAAAGGGGGGGTTCGACTATATAAAATTATCATATATCTGATTTATAATTATAATTACAAACTGACAAAGTATTTTTTTATTCCCCTTTTTTAATTATTATTATTATATTTCTCAATTAAATGTATAAAAATAATAACCTTTTATTTAACGTTAATAAGTACATCGATTTTCTTATATTATCGTGTTAAATTCTTAAAGTTAACTATATAATTTAACGTTACTTATTTTTTAAAATTTAACTTAACGAATTAAAACTAGATTTAACTGTTTACTCTTTAATTAATACTTTTTACTTTATATAAGATAAAGTGCTATTATAATATCCAGCTATATATAGCTAATCTGTTTACTCTATATATATATATACAGGTGGTTTTATATAAACGTAACCGAAAAGCGCTTTTTAAAAACCGTTCCTTTTAAGCCAAAAACCGGAAAAACGCAATGCGGCTCGTTAACACGGTAACTAACGATAAGATACACGATTAATTAATCGGTTCTTAAAGCCCTTAATCGCGGCTAGTTTAAAAGCCCCTAGCCACGCAATTATCGCCGACACAGTGGCGGAGCCGAAGCTCCAATTAGTCTAGCTTTCTAAGTTGTCGCCACCTAGAAAACGGGGTCTCAGACTGGATTCAAACTAACTGTCTTTTACGGTTAATCGGTAACAGGTTGCCTAAGCTTGTCGCAATTGAAAAAGACACCTAAGCTCGTAACCACTGAGCTATTAGGATATTTTTTACTTTATATAAACGTTTTAATATTTTAATTAATTTCGCTTTTTATAAATTCATCAATAATAGTAACGGCTAATTTAACTATTATAATATAAATAAGCTTTATCGAATTATCGTTAATGTGTTTCATAATAATTAAAACGATTTAAATATCCGTTTTTTATATTTTCTAGTTATTATTACTTTATAAACGCCATTTTTCGTTAAGTTTAAAATTGGAATTCTTTTACTTTATGTACGTCGAATTTTTTTTTACGGTATTACCTTTATTAGTTATTAAACGTTAAAATCTTCCGGCTAACTTATATCTTTTTTAAATGCAAAATTTTTTTAAATTCTATTTTAATTTTTTTAATTTAGTTAAATCTTTTCGGCCGTTATGAAATTAACGAACCTTTACTTTTAATCGATAACGGCTATTACGTAATATATATATTTATATAGTACTTAAATCTTTTTAAACCCTTTTTTAAAAACCGAATTAATTCGTTTCGATAAATAAGTTTTTAAACGTTTTTACGCCGAGCTTATCGTTTAAAGGTAATATCTTAAATGTAATATAAAGTAGGTAGATTAAGACGCTAATTTTACTAAGAGACGGAACAAAAAAAATTATTATATAGGCAATTATATTGTATTTTTCAGCCTAGGGGTCTATCCTTTACTAATTTTAGGTTTCTTATTTCTAATTAGAGTAAAAGCAGCTAGATATAACCTTTAGCTCTTTTATCTTTATAGTTTTAAGGCTATAAATAATCGCCTTTTTAATCCTTTTAACGCTTAAATAATAAATAACTATATGTTACGATATATAATAAATATAATTACCGAAAATGTACAGAATTTAAATAAATAGATAAAAAAATTAAAATTGTATTATATTAATATATAAGGTTATTAGGTTTAAGCCGTATTATCCAGGCTAAGCTAAAGATATAAAATAATTATACTAATAATTAATACGATAAATATTTTATTTAATATCTTCGTATACGGCAATTATTAATAGTTTTTACGGTAACGATAAATTATACCTCGGTCGCGAAAAACCTTATCCCGAAATCGATTACGTAATACCGATAAGCTTTAACCCTAATAAACCTTATACCCTTTAGCTAGTTTGGCAGGAAAAATCTCAGATAATAACTTAAAAAATGTTAAGTTTTTCGCAATAAACCTTAAATCCGTATAAAATAACTGCTTTACGACCCTTCGCCAGTCTTACGATTAAAAATATCAGATATCAACTAGGAAAAAAGGTTAAAAACTTCAAACCAGCTATTTTTTTTAACTTCGATTAATTTTAATGTTTTTGAAACCCTTATTAATTAAAATAACCAAAATATACCGGCTAAATCCGAATATAAAGTCCGAATACTCCGTATTTCCGGAATTTTAATTAAAACGGTTTTAATTAAATTACTTAATTTAAATAAAATAACCGGCCGAATAAAATATATCGATACCTCCGTCGATATTAATAACTTATCCGAAAAACATCGGGTTTTATTTTTAATTTTTGGATACGATTTAATTTAAAATAACAAAAATAATTAATTTTTACGTAAATTTATATTAAAAAAATATCCGGCTTATGGAAAAATTACTGGCAAAATTAGAAAATAACGATAACGAATTTAAAAACGTCGAAATTTAACGTTTAAATCGATATAAAAAAATTACGAACGATAATTTATCCAGTTATTCCGGATTACGAAAACCGTCCAGAATTCCGTTAAAAATGGTCGTTAATAGGGGCATAACTAGGCAGTTTGTAAGGTTAGGGTTTGGTAAAACTTAGTAACCGATAATATAATTAATTTATTTGTTTAATTCAGTTCTACGATTACGTCTTCTTTAAGGAGAGTACTATATTAATATAAATTATAAACTGTTAAAATCAGGCATTTCTGTTATTTATTATCCTTAGCTATAAAACTTTTTATTTTATTAATTTCTTAATAACTTAATTTTTTTTAATTATGATATAATTAAAAGTAAAAGTAATTAAATATTTCGATAAATATATAAAAACATATATTTAAAATTCGATCCTTCTCTTTATTTTTACTATGATTAAAGTTATTACCAAATTAACTATATTATTATATTTTATATAGTTATTAATTATTTTTTATAACTTTAACCTTTTAACGTGTTTTATATTTCTATATTACAATATATCTATTTGCGATATATTAGAGGTTTTATACGGTATTACGTAATTTATATTATTAAAAAAATCTATTATCTGTTGTTGTAACGTAGTTAAAATTATACTTATAGCTAATACTATTAAATCCTAATTTATTAAAATAACATCTATTTTATTCCATTTTAAATACGTTTTTTTCGAATAAAAAATTTTAATTATGTTATACCGACCGCTTTTCTACTTACATTTGCTAATTCCGTTATTTTCCTATATATAAAAATATTTAAAAATATTATTAAACTAACTTAGTATACAGGTATTTCAAAAAGATTTTAAAAGTTAATAGAGTAAATTATTGATAAAATTAATATTTTTAATTAAATTTTATATAAGAAACATCTTATTATATTTTTAAAATAAGATACCTTTTTATTAAACGCTAGAAAACTAAAAATATACGTCTTTAAAAAAGGTAATAGTACGTAATTACAACTAATAAAAAACGAAAGAGAATCGTAGTACAAAGGTTTAAAGAAAAACATGAAAATATAATATTCGGAATAAATCTATATAAAATCCGCGTATTTATAAAAAGAGAATACGAAGGTTTAATAATAAAGAATTTATTTAATATAAATTAATTTATTTTAATTCGTTATTATAAAAGATTAAAAAGCGTCCGATTATTTATATAAGCCGTTCGCTTATATAATGCGTTTAGATAAAATTTAAAAGATTTATACATAATTATATTAAAGAAAATTATAAAAAATACAACTTTTATTAAATTATATTTTAACAATATAATTGTTAAAATTTATTTTAAATTGGTATTTATATTATATATTTTTATAAAGCTTTAATTCTTAGAATTTCGTAAATATAATTATAACTCTATCAAAATATATCTTTTAAATATCGACTTATAAGATCATTATATTAAGATAAATTTTAAAAGCTAAACGTAAAGAAATATAATTTTTAAAAATTTCCGATAAAAACTTTTAAATAAAATCAGAATATTAAATTAGAAAAAGATTAACAAATATATTTATATAAAGTTATAAGAAATCGTTTTAATTATAATATAATAACGATTCCTTATACGGGTTATATTAACTAAATAATTTATAATAACCTAATATATATAAATACTACTACCTTTAACGTATTATACAAGCGAGCTGTATATATAAGCGAGTTGTATATTTTTTTTATTATTTTAACTTTTTAATTTTAATTATTTATTTTTTAATAATTATAATATAGAACGGTTTATAAAAAAAGCGAAAATGAATTTAGCCGTTTAGGTTAAAAAACGAAATCCGAAGTTTAGTTATAGAAAGTTTAGTTTTATTTATAATGTCCTATTTATTACCTTAGGAACGCGAATTAATAATAAATACGCCCGATCCGATACCGTTCTTAATTTGCAAAAATTAACGCCGATTAAAAAAAAATTAATTGTCGAACGAATCCTTAACTTAAATACGTAAGCGTTTCCCGTCCGGCGTTAATACGTTAAAGATATAACGAATTTATTACTTACGTAATACGTTACAAAACGTATCGGAATTAATTAGGTATTTAATTTTGTTAAACGGTAACATAAATTCAAAACGCGTTTAAATTAAAAGATAAATTATTAACGGGTTTTATGCGAAAATTTAAAGGTATTTTATAAATAATTTAAATTTGTTCGGATTATAATCGCGAAATACGGCATTACGGAAAAGGATATTTATAATTTCGACAAAATAAGGTTTTTAATGGGTTTTTTTATAACAATAAATATAGTAATTATAAGTGCCGAAAAACGTGAAAAACTTAGATAAACGTAATAAAAGAATAAGGAATAGTTTACGGTAATATAAGCTGTTAACTTTTAAAGCTGGGCCTTGCCTTTATTTATTATTCTTACCGGAAAGAATTATTTTTTTTCTGGTTCGCCGATAACTTACTTTTACCCGATTAAAGGATTATTATAAACGAAAACGGCTGGACGATAAATAAATTAAATTTAAAATAAATCAAGTATTTCGATAAATATATTAAAACGCGTACTAAAGGTTTAAAACGTTTCTTTATTTTTAACGGTTATAAAAATTATTATTCGATCGAATTCGAAAATTATTACAAAATTAACGATATTATTATATTTTATATACCTACTTATTTTTCCTATCGGTTTTAATTTCTTAATATATTTTGTTTTTCCGTATTAAAACGTATTTATTCGCTATATATCGAAAATTTTATACGACGTTACGTTATTTATATTATTAAGGAAAATTTTATCGCCGGCTTTTACAACGCGTTTAAAACCGCTATAACGACCGATAATATTAAATCCGGATTTACAAAAACGGAATTTGTTTTATTCGATTTTAATTACGTCCTTTCCGAACTAAAAGTTCCAATTGTACTTATACCGACCGTCTTTCTATTTACCTTTACCAATTCCGTTATTTTTCTATTTGCGAAAACTCCTAAAAATATTACCGAAACGATTTAATAAAAACGTTATTTACAAAAAAAAATCAAAAATTATTAAAGTAACTCGCTAACTAAAATAATTAAATCGGTTAATCTTTTAATAAAAAATAATTTAATACTTTTGTACGAAATTACCTTTTTTCGGAAAAAATACGGCTTATTACGCAAAACGAATTACGTTTTTAATAAACGCCGGAAAACTAAAAATAAACGTTTTCAAAAAAAAAGAACATTTACTATAAAAAAAGCATAAACTTTTATGGTTATAAAGGAAAATAATAATAAACAATCGCAGCTAACAACGGCCGAAAAAGGTTATCGCAAAAAAATTTAGGCAAAAGAACGGAAATATAACGTTTACGGCAAACCCGGATATAATACGTATATTTATAAAAAAAATATAAAAACATCTAACGATAAAAAATCCGATTAATTTAAATTAATTTAATATGTTATAATTGTTTAATTCGAATTTACTGTCGCGACGTACTAAAAAATGTACAGCTCGTTTGTATGTATAGCTCGCTTATATAGTACGTTATAATAATAAGAAATTTTAATTTTAATTAATAAAGTTAATATTATATTAAACACTTTATTATAAACTTATTAAATAAACTTTTTTTATATAATTACTACTTAAATTCTCTTTATTTATTATTAAAATTCGTATTTTAACTAATTAAAGAAAACTTATATATAAGTTATAAGTATCTAATACTTAAATATACTAAGATACGTTTTAAGCTAGAAATAAATCAACTAGTTCTACGATTAATTATAATAAGTTGCTAAGGTTTATAGTAATTAAAACGTAGCTATATAAGCATATAACTACTAAGTTGTTAAAATAATGGTGTTATTAATATAACAAAACCTTAAAAGTTGTAATTACGACCTTTAAACTATTTTCGTACTATATCTCCGAGAATTAAATATTTAACTAGTTTAAGTTTAAAATAAGCTTATATAAAAATTTGTTCTAATTAGAAATAAAGCGTTATTTTGCGGTATTTATAAAAGATTTTTATTAAAATATATACGATAAATTAAAATTGATATTATCGTTTAGATTTTATATAGTTTATATTAATTAAGCGCAAGGTCTTATAGTATTTTTAATATATCGTTTAAATAATACTTAATTTAAAAGAACTAAGTAAATTTTCTAATTATTTTATATAATATTTAATTTTTTACTATTATATTACTATTTATATAAATATTAACGTATTTATAAAGTCGTTAAATTTAAGCCGTATTATTTCAATCAAGTTAAAGATCCGAAGTAATATTATTTATAATTAATACGATAAATATTTTATTTAAATTTTTCGAATATTGTAATTATTAATAATTTTTACGGTAACGATAGATTATATTTCGGTTACGAAAGTTTTATTCCCAAACCGATTATTACGTAATACCAATAAACTTCGACTTTGCTAAACCTTATACCTTTTAGCTAGTTTAATAAAGAGAATCTTAATAACTTAGGAGATATTAAGTTTTTTACGATAAATCTTAAATCCGTATAAGATAGCTGTTTTACGACTTCTCGTTAATTTTACGACTTTTTAAACCTTTATTAATTAAGATAATTTAAATATGCCGGTTAAAACCGAATATAAAGTCCTAATATTCCGTATTTTCAGAATTTTAATAAAAACGGTAGTAATTATATTACTCGATTTAAATAAAATAATCGGCCGAATAAAATATATTAATACTTATATCGATATTAATAACTTTTTCTAAAAAAATCGATTTTTTCTTTTAATTTTCGAATATAATTTAATTTAAAAGGGCGGGAATAATCGAACCTTACGTAAATTTATAATAAACAATATTCGGTTTCTAGAAAATTTACTGGCAAAACTAAAAGATAATAATCACAGATTTAAAAAACTTAAAATTTACCTTTTAATTCGAAATAAAGAAAATTACGAACGATAATTTGTCCGGTTATTCCGGATTACGAAAACTATCTAGAATTCCGTTAAGAATATTTGTTAATAAGGGCATAATTAAATTTATTTAAAGTTATCTTAAAATAAAACGCTTGTAAAAATGTTGAGGTTTCCTAAAGCTTAGTAATCGAGCTAGTACAATTTATTAACTTGTTTAATTTAGTTATACGGTTGCATTTTCTCTAGTAAGAATATTAACTTATTTAATATTTATTTTAAAAACCTTTCGTTATCTTTGCTATCTATTTAAATAATATATTTTTAATAAAATCTATATCTTTTTCCTAATTAAAATTTATAATACCTTAAAATTTTCCCCGATAAAATTACGTTTATTTAAGATTTATATAAAAATTATAATATTCGATTTAAATATTTTCTTATTATCTTTTTAATTTATTTTCAGTCTTAATTTTTTTACTCTATTTTTCGATTTTAAACAATTTTCGATAATTTTATGTCACGTTTTTATTAGATATTGTCAGCAGTTACGGTGATCAAATGCAGGAATCTGGCGAATAGCGCATAGTTGTTCTAGGAAAGACTGAAGAAGTCTGGGGGCAATCGCCCTTACATACACGTTTGGCTGTACAAAGGATGGTTCCTGGACAAAGGCTGTCCTAGACAGCAGCTGCAGCCTAGACGCACCAGCCGGGGGACCTGAAAGCACCAATTGCTGACAGATATATTTAAATTAATAAATAAATGGTTTTATTTTATTTAATCCATCTAAATTCTAAAACACTGTAATTACAAAACTTTATCCATAATATGGGAGCCCTGGAACAACATTTCTACTGGATATTTATAGGCTAATAGGTCCTGATAATTAAACAAGTTACCCCTATTCAGCGACAGATAGAGAGTCGAGGCGCTCGATGCTAAAACTGGACTGGGAGAATTCCCTGAGTAGCATACTTCAAAAAGTTTGTCCGAATCGGAATGTATAAGGATTTAACCGGCTCCCCGGATATAGGATAGATGATGTTGGGAAAACCCTCTTTCCGCTTCGCTTAGAAGCGGCATTGTGGTATTGTCAAGGATTTGCTGATCCACGGTATTAATGACTATGAGTTGTAGGGCAAGATGCGGCGGCTCCGGCCAGAAAATGGTGGGCATAAGGAGAATGTTAGTCTCTCGCTTTCACAGGGCAGCGCGGATCCAGAAATCAGCAGCATTAAGGGCCACGTGGAGCTTTCTTAGAACCGCTGGTAACGGCCACCAGGGCGCGGTAGAACTGCTTCTTGTTGATCGGAGAGTGCACAAGGGCCCGCGAGGTAACAATGGCTCTACCACCTTAAATGCAGACTAGATGGCGCAAGATGATCTTTGGCTAATAAGGTAGTCCTAAGTATAGAAGTAGAAGCACTGCACTGTGTAACGCGACCGACATAATAGTCATATGCAACCGCTTTTTTTGCTCTCATCGTATATACCGCCACGATCTGACATAAGTTTGGAGCCTCGCTATATTGTCTTACCACCATGTCCTAGATATACGACAGGCCTCATTGGTCAGCCTTATGCTAAGCGAAGCCGAACCCGACTGAAGCGTGCGGCGTAAGCCGCCAATCAATTGACTAGTTGTGATTTCGTATTCGAACCAACACTGGCCGTTGCGGCTGATGACGGCAGAACAGGATACTTTCGACGAATTTTCGAAGGAGACTCCTCCATTGGCCATACCTTCATCGTGAACGGCGTCTGACCACCTGCAAGGCGGTGTGTCCGTGAATGGGCGCTGTGTGCCTCTCAATCCCCGTTCCGTATTCTCGATGGGACGCCTCGTGATGACCCTAATGCGGGCTCCGAAAGATGGGAAATGTGACTCATTGTTCAAGTAAGTATCCGTGGGTAGGAAACAAGCTATAAAGTGAGCCATATCCCTAGCGGCAGGGCTTAGATTCGCATACTTGTCGAGAAACCCCAAACCGTGGAGTACACAAGTGCGGTGTTATAAAATGACTTCACGAATCGAGCTCAAGAACGTCCAGGGAGATATCGTGTAAGCTATCAGATCGTTAGCACCCGGGTGGATGCCATGGGCGCGACTGACAGGAGGACTAATTAGACCCGGTCTCCCGAAGAAGGCAGAGTCCTTCTTCTTCTTCGAAATCGGAAATGTCGAATCTTTCCGAAGAGAGCTCAACAAGCTCGTGCCGCTGATCGCCACGGGCGAGAGCGTCGCTTCTGATAGAAAAGCGATCCGTGAACAGAGGCAATCTAGCTCCTCTCTTCTCCCTGTCGCCTTCCTCAACATTGCGTTTTCTGCTAAGGGGCTCAAGAAGGTTGGTGATGATGTTTGGGATTCTGCTGTCGGGAAGTGCTATGGGCTGACCACAGTTATTAGCTCGGGTTCGACCCTGCCGAATCTAAGGATGATGGGTTCAGCAATGGGCAGTTCGCCGACGCAAAAGAACTTGGTGATGATATGAAACCATCGTCAAGTGAACCTGTCTGGATCCCCGAGTTCCAGAAGGTGATCGACGGTGTGCTTCTCGTAGCTGGAGACGGTAAGCATAGCGTCCACAGGCATCTGAGCAAGGCTCTTGCCATTCTCGATGGATCCGTCAAGGAGGTCCTCAACCTCTTTGGACATGTTCGTCCCGGAAAGGAAGATGGCCATGAACAGTAAGTGTCCTGTGTACCTGTATTGACTATGTACTAAAGAGATATTAGTTTCGGGTTCAAAGACGGGCTCTCTAACCCTATCGTCAAAGACTTGGGTACTGACCTCTCTGGCCAGGGACCTGTCAATCAAGGGTAGCTGCCCTTTTCCCAGTGTTAGCTCCAGATGTACAAATCACTGACAATAATAGCGTGATTTTCTGCGGTCGCGACGGTGACTCTGTCTCAGGCCGTCCTTCCTGGACTCTTGACGGCAGCTTCCTAGCGTTCCGCCTCCTGCAGCAGCTGGTGCCAGAGTTCGACCAGTGAGTCATCCATTCCAATTCTCAAGGGTTCTTCTCAAAATTTAAACCCGCCACCGCAGATTCCTCGCCGAAAATGCCCTCCAGGTCGGTGACCCCACAGTCAACGGCGCCGAGCTCCTTGGTGCACGCCTTACCGGCCGCTGGAAGTCAGGGGCTCCTCTCGCCATCACCCCGCTCCGCGACAATCCAGACCTGGCCAAGGATCCAGAGCGTAACAACAGGTTCGAGTTCGACCCTGCCTCACAAGAGGCCTGTCCGTTCGCGGCTCACGTGCGCAAGATGAACCCCCGCGGCGACATCCCGTTGGAGAAGTTCATCAACCCGCACAGGGTACTACGCCGCGGTATCCAGTACGGACCAGAGGTGACCGCGGAGGAAAGAAAGAACAGCCGGACGGAGAGGGATAGGGGTCTATTGTTCGTCAGCTATCAGAGCAGCTTGAAGGACGGCTTCCAGTTCCTGCAGAAGAGTAAATATACTGCCCTGCGTTCCCTGAAACGCTTGACGCTTTGCATTAAAGCTGATTAATCGACATACAGGCTGGGCGAACCCGACGACCTTCCCCCCGAACAAGGCGCAGCAGCCGGGCCAGGATCCGCTCATCGGCCAGATCGTGGACCAGGATAACCAGGGTGCCAGATCTATGACAGGCGCGAACCCGGGCGATACCGGCTCGACCCTGGACCTGGGTTTCCAGAAGTGGGTTATCGCCAAGGGCGGTGAATACTTCTTCTCGCCGTCTATACCCGTGATCCGGGACGTCTTCTCCGCTGGTTTTACAATTGAGGGCAAGCCCTGAGCCGGGACTCTGAGCTAGACATGCCTTGATTTTATGCATAAATGAGCTGCAGGTATTCCCAGCGCAGAGAAACACTGGTTAGTGTGCTGGCCTTTCCCGTATATCACTAAGTCCCCCCCCCCAAATCAAACCGTTCCACGTAGTATTTAGTTATTCGTGGACATCGTCCTTTCGTTTGTATTCTAGCTAGTGTACGATATATCGTCAATTTTACACACACACGCCATTGATCAGTACCAAGCATACCTAGCGAAGCTGCAGCCATAAGTCCTCGCGTCAGGGTGGTAATTTTCCATATGCCCTGCCTCGATTCTGTTTTCGAAAAGATGAAGATCCTTGTTACTCCTCACGCCAGGAGGCAATGTGCATGGACGAACCGCACTGGGCCTGGTTCCTTGGATGGCCGCTTACGTACTATCACGCGCGAGAGGTCATTGGTCCGTTTCTAGGAGTCGCTTAGCCGCTGACATCAGCCTGGACGTTGATCTTGCTGCTGTGGCTAAGTCAAACACCCAATTCACGCACCACCCCCTTCACGGCCCATTACGTATATTAAATTTAAAACATCTAAAAGACTCATAATATTATATAACTTTAGAATTTAGTGGCTTTAGTATATAAAGTTATATATGTACCGGTTTATTTACAATTTTAACAGCTTTAACCGTATATACGTATAGTTAACTTAAATAGCGGAAATATATATAAAAAGTTAAACTTTTAAAAAAAAATTAAAAGTTAGCAAGATTAAGAAATATATAATATTAATATCTTATATTAAATAGTGGTCGATTTCTTTCTATTTTTTAGAATTAATAATTTAAAAAAAGGTGAAAATAAAGCTATAAAACTAGTACAAATTAGTAAGAAAATCTAAGTCGGGCTAAGTAAGGGGTAAAACAGTAAAGTGGAAAAGTATTAAAATATTATAAAGTATTATTATATTTTAAAAATAAACCTTTTAATTTAGACATTAGTTATATATAAAATTAAATTTTATTTTCTTCGTTATATATAACTAAAATATAATTTAAAAAATTATATTAGTATTAAATATTACATTTTATTATTATATCTTTAAGATTTGTTTATAAGTTCGATTTATATTTAATTTACTATTATTAAATACTTTAACGTATTATATAAGCGAACGAGTTATATAAATAAGTAAGCTGCTTTATAGAACTTTATAATAACCAATTTAAATTAATCGGATTTTTTATTACTAGATATTTTTATAATTCGTTTATAAATACGCGTATTATATCCGCGTTTACCGTAAATATAATATTTCCGTTTTTTTATGTAAATCTTTTTAATTTAGTTATTTTTAGCCTTTATTAATTGCGGTTATTTATTATTACCTTTTTTTAGTTATAAAAGCTTATGTTTTTTTATAGTAAAGACTTTTCTTAAAGATATATATTATTAGTTTCCCGGCGTTTATTAAAGACGTAGTACCTTTTACGAAGGTAATCGTTTTTTTTTTCCGAAAAAAAAATTTCGTATATAAGTATTAGGGTATCTTTTATTTATAAATTAATTAATTCAAGTATTTTTATAGATAAGTTATTCGTGTAATTTTTAATTTTTCTTTATATATATAGTTCTCGTTAAGTGTTATTAAAAACATATTTAGAAATTTTCTAATAACGTAGTATATAAACAAACGGGACATATAAACGAACGGGACACTTTTTTAACTATTTTAGCTACCCATCTTTCATTATTTATTTTTCAACGCTAATGTTATAAAACGCCTTATAGAAAAACGAAAATAAATCTAACGGTTTAAGTAAAAAGATAAAACCCGAAACTTAATTATAAAAAGCTTGGTTCTATTTATAATATCTTATATTATGCCTTAAAAACGCAATTTAACGGTAAATACGCCCGAATCAACGTTATTTCTAATTCGTAAAAAGTAACGCCGATCGAAGACAAAATCGATTATTAAATAAATCCTTAACCTAGATACGTTAACATTTTTTATCCGGCTTTAATATATTAAAAATATAACGAATTTATTATTCACCTAGCACGTTACGATACGTATCGGAATTAACTAGGTATTGAATTTTATTAAACGGTAAAAAAAACTTAAAACGTATTTAAGTCGAAAAATAAACTATTAAAAGATTTTATACGAAAATTTAAAATTATTTCGTAAATAATTTAACCTTATTCGGGTCATAATCGCAAAATACGGTATTACGGAAAAAATATTTATAATTTTAACGAAACAAAACTTTAAATAAATTTTTTATATAATAATAAGCATAATAATTACAAATATCGAAAAACGTAAAAAACTTAAAATAAACGTAATAAAAAATAAAAAATCGTTTATAATAATATAAACTACTAACTTTTAAAATTAAATCTTGCTTTTATTTATTATTTTTACCGGAAAAATCCACCTTTTTTGCTAATTTGCCGATAACTCACTTTATTTAATTAAAAAATTATTATAAACGAAAACGGCTAAACGATAAATAAATTAAATTTAAAATAAATTAAACATATCGATAAATATATTAAAATACGCAGTAAAAATTTAAAACATTTTCTTATTTTCGTCGGTTACGAAAACTATTATTTAATTAAATTCGAAAATTATTTTAAAATTAATAACATTATTATATTTTTTAAACTTACTGATTTTTTCTATTAATTTTAATTTTTCGATATATCCTATTTTTCTATATTAAAACGCGTTTATTTACTATATATCGAAAATTTTATATAACCTTACGTTATATATATTATTAAAGAAACTTTTATCACCGGCTGTTTTAACGCGTTTAAAATTATTATAATAACCGATAATATTAAATCCGGATTCGTAAAAACGGGATTTATTTTATACGATATTAATGACGTATTTTCCGAATTAAAAATTTTAATTGTACTTGTATTAACGGTTTTTTTATTTTACTTTTATTAATTCCGTTATTTCCCTATTTACGAAAAGATTTAAAAATATTATTAAAATAATTTAACAGAAACGTTAATTATAAAAGAAAAAATTAAACAATACTAAGATAACTCGCCGATAAAGATAATTAAATCGTTTAAATTTTGAATAAAGAGTAACTTATTACTTTTATACGAAATCGTTTTTTTTTTCGGAAGGAAAACGGTTATTTTTGCAAAACGAATTACGTCCTTAGTAAATGCCGGAAACCCAAAAATATACGTCTTTAAAAAAAAGGAACGCTTACTATAAAAAAGGTAAAAACTCTTACAACTAAAAATGAAAATAATACTAAATAATCGCAATTAATAATAGCTAAAAGTAATTATCGTAAAAAGGTTTAAACGAAAAAACGGAAATATGACGTTTACGGCAAGCCCGGATATAATACGCATCCTTGTAAAGAAGTTATAAAAACGTCTAGTAATAAGGAATTTAATTAATTTAAATCAATTTATTACGTTATATTTATTTGATTTAAAGTTTTTATTAAAATGTGCGAAAAAAAATCCCGTTCGCTTATATGTCCAGTTTGCTTATATAATACGTTAAGAAAATAACGGAATTAATAGAGGTAAATAAAAAAAGAGTTAATATAAATAAAATTAAAATTTTTAATTTAGAACAAGCATAATTAAGATCGAATAAAATAAATTTTATTATTATAATTTCGAAATTAATATTATCGATTAATATAATAACTTTAAATTTAGTATAAAAACAGGTTATAAAAATTTTCTTTCTATTATAAATAACGTAATATTATATATATATCTCGATATATAATAAATACATACTTTTTATTACGAGAAGATAAGATGTATTAAAAGGTTAAAATCAAGAAAGAGAAAGGTAAATATATAAAATATAATAATATTATTAATTTTATAATAATTTCGTAATTATTACAAAGAAGATATTATTTCAAATTTTTCTCATATCTTTTAAGATATTTAATAAAATTTTTTACTTATTTTAAAGTTAATTTTTTATTATTTAACCCATTTCGTCTATCATAATTTTTAATTAAGTAGAAATAAGTTATCGGCGAATTAGCGAAAAAAGTAGTTTCTGTTAATAAGGATAATAAATAAAAGCAAAGTTTTATTTAAAAAATTAATAATTAATATTTTAATAAATATTTCTCTATCTTTTTATTAAGTTTATTTAAATTTAAAATATTTTATAATATTATTAATAATAATATTTATTATTATAGAACGTATTATTAAAAATTTAATTTTGCTAAAATTATAAATACTTACTTTACGTTACCGTATTTTATAATTATACTTTAAATACGTTTAAATTATTTAAGAAATATTTTCAAATCTATATATTAATTTTTTTAATATTTAATAATGTTAGATATTTAATTAATTTTAATACATAATCTAACTCGTTAAGTAAATCATCAATTTGTAATATTTTTATTAAAGTAAAGCCGGATAAAAAACGTTTTATATATAATCTAGCTTTTTAAAGCTAAGTTTAATTTAACTTTTTTTATAAAACGTTTTATATTATTAAACTTAAAAAGTTAAGAAAATTAATTCGCTTATTTATATAACTCGCTTACTTATATAGTACGTTAATATTATTTTTTATATTAATAATTTTTAGTTTTATTCTTTTTAAATTAAGTTTATATTGTTAAATTCTAAGTAAAGCCTAAAAAGGTTAATACGTAAACTAGGTATTTAACTTAAGACTACTCCTTTCGATAAGGTTTTAAACTAACTTCTTATTTCTATTAAAATCTTTATATATAGTTAACTATTCTCCCTAGAGGAGACGTGACCGTGGAACCAAATTGAATAATTGGATAGATTGTGTTATCGGTTGCTAAGCTTTACCAAACCCCGGGTCGAAGCTTGTCGGCATTGCGCAATCGGCTTCGGGATGAAACTCTTCGCAACCGAGGTATAATCTATCGTCACCGTAAAAACCATTAATAATTACCGTATTCGAAAATATTAGGTAAAATATTTATCGTATTAATTATTGGTGTAATTACTTTATATCTTTAGCTCAACCTGGATAATACGGCTTAAACCTAACAACTTTATATATAGTTAACTATAAAGAAAACGAAAATAATTACGGCTTAATTACGTATATTATTCGTAAATAATAACACTTTTATCGATATATTATTTTACGCGTTATATAGCGTATAATTTTAATAAAGTATATAATTATAAAAAATATATTTACTATAATATTATATATCGTTCTAGCTCTTATTAAATAAATTAAACCAAGCTTATATTAATCATTTTAATTATTTTTAAATAAATCGATATAAAATATTATAATATATAAAGGCTTTATAATAACCTTTAATACGAGGAAATAAATTAATTTACTATTAAATTAAATTTTATAATTTATAATAATAATTATATTAAAAGATTTAAGAAATAGTTATCACCTTTACATATAATAAAAAAAGTTATGTACCCCTTTTTATTATAAGTTAAAATTACTTAATATATTAATATAAATAAAAAAGTATATATTATAAAGTCTAAGCGCTTAGAGCTAATATTTAAACCTGCTTAACAACGTTATATATTTCGATAAAAATTTTTTTTTAATTTCTTAATATTTTCTTATTTAACGTTATAATCATTGTATTTTTTTTATTAGAAATCCCTATATATTCTTTAAAATACGTAATATCAATTAATATATTTTTTTTAATGTTATTCCATACGCTTGAACAGAATTTAATATTTTCTAGGATTACTTAAATAATTAAGAGTAATTTTAATTATAATTTAATTTATTATTTATACTTTTTAATTTTATTAAAAATATGACAAAGTATATTAAAACTTTTATAATGTCGTACCTAAGTTTATAAGTTTTATAAACTATAAAAAAATTTTAATTAAAGAAGAATTAATATAATCTTATAAACTTCTTTTATAAAAACGTTTTATAACGGCTAAAAGCATTAAAAATATAAATAAAAACGCGTTATATATTTCTTAACTGGTTTTTAAAACTATTTAAATCCCTTATAATAATTTTAATAAAAACTGTAGTTAACATTTTACCTTATTAAAAAATACTACTTTCCTTTTTAAAACTTTTTTAAAAATTAATAAATAATTAATAAAAAGGTTTTTACTTAAAATACATAAAATTATTTAAAAATTATTTAATTACGTTAAAGAAGTTAGAACAAACTACGGATTTCTTATTAACTTTAAAGCGATATTTTACATTTACGATAACTTTAAAACTTATTAAAAACTTTAACTAAATTATTAAATAATTCGTAAATATTAATAACTAATATAAAACGAAAAAGACCTTAAAAAGCCTTAAAAGTTCGGCCTATTTAAAGCCTAAAATCTCTTAATAACCGGAAATAAATTAATGAAATTTTAACGGAAACGTTAAATGAAATAATTTATATAAAAAAACACCGTTATTAAAAATAATACCCTTATCTAACTTTTACTTTTAATTTCTTAAAACGTTAAAAACGCTTTATATAATATTTATAAAGCTCTAAGTTATAAGTTCTTTAATTAAATTCTAATAAGCTATTTTAATAATTAAATCTTTATTAAATACAATAATTTTAATTAGAAATTTAAAATCAAATAATTTAATTGTTTAAACTATTTAACTAATATACCGAAATAATCTTAATTTCTTCAAAAAACAACGGTAGTGTAATATAATGTAATTAGATTCTCTAACTAATAAAATTCTAAATATATGTTAAAAATAATAAAACTATAATAAAACTATAATAAAACTATATAGGCAACATTTTTTCGTTTATTTTAAAAATAATACTACTTTATAATAGGTTAATAAAATTATTAAAAACAAAAAGGTTATAATTTAATAAAGCCTTAAAGAAATGAAAATTAACAGATATTTTATTGTAGCGTTTAATTATAAATCGGATATTAACTGTTTTATTATTTAACGTTTAAAATATAAATAAATATATATAAAAATTACTTAACGTACCATACAAACGAACTATATACATAAGCGAACTGTACACTTTTTAATACGTTATAATAACAAATTCGAATTAAATAACCACAACATATTAAATTAATTTAAACTAATTAAATTCTTTATCGCTAAATGCCTCTATATCCTCCTTACAAATACGCATATTATATCCGGGCTTACCGTAAACGTTATATTTCCGTTCCTTTACCTAAACCTTTTTATAACAACCCTTTCCAGCTATTACCAGCTACGATTATTTACTATTATTTTCTTTCGTAACTATAAAAACTTATATTTCCTTTACAATAAATATCTCTCCTTTTTAAAAACGTTTATTTTTAATTATCCGGCATTTATTAAAAACGTAATTTATTTCGCAAAAATAATCGTTTTTTTCTCGAAAAAAAGCAATTTCGTATAAAAACAACAAATTACTTTTTATTAAAAAACTAACCAACTTTAACATCTTTATCGGCAAGCTACCCTAATAATTTTTAATTTTCCTTTATAAATAACGTCTTTATTAAATCTCTTTAATAATATTTTTAAAAATTTTCGCAAATAAGGAAATAACGGAATTAGCAGAAAAAAAAAAAAAGGGTCGGTATAGGTATAACTAAAAGTTCTAACTCGGAAAAAATGCAATTAAAATTGAATAAAATAAATCCCGTTTTTACAAATCCGGATTTAATATTATCGGTTATTATAATAACTTTAAACACGTTATAAAAACCAGTAATAAAATCTTTTTTAATAATATAAATAACGTAATATTACATAAAACTTTCGATATATAATAAATAAAGGCGTTTTAATACGAAAAAATAAAATACGTTTAAAAATTAAAATTAATTAAAAAATAAATAAATATATAACATATAATAATATTATTAATTTTACAACAATTTTCAAATTTAATCGAATAATACCTTTCGTAACCGTTAAAAATAAAAAAACGTTTCGAACTTTTAATATACGTTTTAATATATTTATCGAAATATTTAATTTATTTTAAACTTAATTTATTTTTTATTTAACCGTTTTCGCTTATAATAATTTTTTAATCGGGTAAAAATAAATTATTAACAAATTAACGAAAAACATAATTTTTCCCGGTAAAAATAATACATAAAAATAAAACCTAGCCTTAAAAATTAACAACTTATATTACCGTAAACCATTTTTTATTCCTTTATTATATTTATTCAAATTTCCTACGTTTTTCGGCATTTATAATTACTATATTTATTATTATAAAAGAATTTATTAAAAACTTTATTTCGTTAAAATTATAAATATCCTTTTTCGTAATACCGTATTTTATAATTATAACCCGAACAAACTTAAATTATTTATAAAATACTTTTAAACTTTCGTATAAAACCCGTTAATAATTTATCCTTTAATTTAAACGTATTTTAAATTTATATTACCGTTTATTAAAATTAAATACCTAATTAACCCTAACGTATTTTATAGTGCGTTACGTAAATAACAAATTCGTTATATTTTTAATATACTAACGTTAAACGGAAAATATTTACGTATTTAAATTAAAAATTCGTTCGATAATCAATTTCTCTTTAATCGGCGTTAATTTTCGCAAATTAAAAACAATATCAGATCAGGCGTATTTAGTATTAAATCGCGTTTTTAAAATAATAAATAAAATATTATAAATAAAAGTAAACTTTTTAAATTAAATTTCGAGTTTCGTTTTTTAACCTAAATAGCTAAATTTATTCTCGCTTTTTTTATAAACCGTTCCATATTATAATTATTAAAAAATAAATAATTAAAGTTAAAAAGTTAAAATAAAAATAAAAAATATACAGCTCGCTTATATAATACGTTATACGTTTTAAAAATAACTTAAACTTTAATATTACGACTTTAATTAATTTAATAAACCGGAATCGTTAAAAATCATTAAATAAAGGTAAAAATTATAAAAATTATAAAGGATTTATTAATAAACTTAATGTTAATAAATAAACGTTATAAATACCTTTATAAAATAATAATATTATATGTACTTAAATATTATAAAATCCTCGTAGATATTAGTAACTATCTAGCTTAAATATACCTTTAGCGGTTAAAAAGATTATCGCAAAACCGGAATTTAAACGAGAACATACACTGTTAAAAAGAATTCCTTATTTCTTTAATAAAATATATTTAATCGAAACTCATAATATTTAAAAAATCTTAAAAACATTTAACGTAAAAAATTTAAAACATTAATAATCCGATAATAAAAGCTCGAAAAGAAAAGCTAATAAGGATAAAAAAAGTGTTTTCGTAAATATTACTGTTATATATAAAAACTATTAAATTAACTTTATAAACAAAAAAATTAATATTTTATCTATGATATTAAATAATGGAAAAAATAAGACTTAATAGCGTAAATTCCAGTTACTGAATTAGCAAAGAATAAAAACTATGATAATATTTTAAATTATAAGTTTTAACATAAAAAGACCTTTTAACGAAGCCTTGTAACTACTTCTATATAAAAATCACGTTATATAATTATTAAAAAAAGCTTACTCGTTAAATAACGTATATCGATATTAAAACCGGCATTTAAATTAAGACGAAAAAGTTATTTCGATCTTATAAGAACGTTAAAATAAATATTATTAACATTAAAAATAGTATTAATTTAAATAATACTTACGTTAGAATGAAAAGTTCATTGTAAAAAATTTATATATAATAAATAAACTTAGTAATAATCGCATTGTTATAAATTTTTAATTGGAAATTTATATATTATTTAAATTATAAACCGGAATATTATTAACTATTATACTATATATATTTATTAATTTTGTAAATATGAATTTAAATTTAATTATTACTTTATAACGGACTTTAAAGAAATTTAGAATAATATTATATTTACTAAATACTTATATATATTTATTAAGTATATTTATATAATATTTAAATAACGTATTATATAAGCGAACGGAATATATAAACGAACGGGACATTTTTTCGCGCATTTTAACAAAAACTTTAAATAAAACAATTATAACGTTTTAAATTAATTCAAACTAAGTAAATTCTTTATCGCCAGACGTTTCTATTATCTCCTTACAAGTACGTACATTATATCCGGGCTTACCGTAAACGCTACATTTCCGTTTTTTCGTTTAAACTTTCTTACGACGATTATTTTTAGCCTTTATTAACTACGATTACTTATTACTACCCTCCTTTTTAACTATAAAAACCCTTACCTCCCTTACAGTAAAGGTTTTTTTTTTCTAGAAACGTATATTTTTAGTTCTCGGCATTTATTAAAAACGTAATTCGTTTTATAAAGGTAACCGTTTTTTTCCCGAAAAAAAATAATTTCGTATAAAAATAACAAGTTACTTTTTATTAAAAGCTTAACCGATTTAACTATCTTTGTCGGCAAGCTACCCTAGTAATTTTTAATCTTTTTTTGCAAATAACGTCCCCGTTAAATCGTTTTAGTAACATTTTTAAAAATTTTCGTAAATAGGGAAATAACGGAATTGGTAAAAGTAAATAAAAAGACGGTTAATATAAGTACAATTAAAACTTTTAATTCGGAAAAAACGTAATTAAAATCGAATAAAATAAATCCCGCTTTTACAAATCCGGATTTAATATTATCGGTTATTATAGTAACTTTAAATACGTTATAAAAACCGGCGATAAAATTTTCTTTAGTAATATAAATAACGTAACGTTATATAAAACCTTCGATATATAACGAATAAACGTATTTTAATACGAAAAAACAGGATACGTCGAAAGGTTAAAACCGATAAAAGGAATAAGTAGGCATATAAAATATAATAATATTATTAGTTTTATAATAATTTTCGAATTCGATCGAATAGTAACTTTCGTAACCGTTAAGGATAAAAAAACGTTTCGAACTTTTAATACGTATTTTAATATGTTTATCGAAATATTTAATTTATTTTAAACTTAGTTTATTTATTATTTAGCCGTTTTCGCTTATAGCAATCTTTTAATCGGATGGAAATGGGTTATCGGCGAACCAGCGAAAAAAGTAATTTTTCCCAGTAAAGATAATAAATAAAGGTAAGGCCCAGTTTTAAAAGTTAACAGTTTATATTACTGTAAATTATTCCTTATTCCTTTATTACGTTTATTTAAACCTTTTACGTTTTGTAGCACTTATAATTACTATGCCTATTATTATAAAAAAACTTATTAAAAATTTTATTTCGTCGAAATTGTAAATATCTTTTTTTGTAATACCGTATTTCGTGATTATAACCCGAATAAACTTAAATTATTTACAAAACATTTTTAGATTTTCGTATAAAACCCTTTAATAATTTATCTTTCGATTTAAATACGATTTAAATTTTTTTTACTGTTTAACAAAGTTAGACGTTTAATTAATCCCGATATATATCGTAACGCGTTAAGCAAATAGCAAATTTACTATATCTTTAACATATTAAAGCCGGATAGGAAAAATTTGCGTATTTAAATTAAGGATTCGTTTAATAATTGATTTTTTTTCGGTTAACGTTAATTTTCGCGAATTAGGAATAATATCGGTTCGGGCGCGTTTACCGTTAAATCGCGTTTTTAAGGTAAAATATAAAATACTATAAATAAAACCAAGTTTTTTATAACTAAGTTTCGGGTTTCGTTTTTTAACCTAAACCGCTAAGTTTATTTTCGTTTCTTTCGTAAAACGTTCTATAACATTAGCGTTAAGAAATAAACAATTAGAGATAAATAGTTAAAATAGTTAAAAAAGTGTCCCGTTTACTTATATGTTCCGTTCGCTTATATAATACGTTATAAAAATATTAAAAACTTAAATATATAACTGCGGTTAAGTAATATTAAATGCTTTTTCCTACGTTTATTTTATTGGTAAATATAAAAGTAATTCAGAAAAATTATTTAAAAGTTTTTTAAATAGTTTGAAAATTTGAAAAATTAAAAAAGTCCGATATATAGTACTTGAAAAATTAAAGTTAAGGTTTATACTAATTATAGGTAAACTTAGAACCTAAATATATTAAACCGGCTGTATTTTAAAATTTAACTCTACGAATAATAATTCGAATGAAAATAATTAAACGGCAAAAGAAATAATACTTACCGAAAACGATAATATTAATTTTAAAATCGCTTGTTAAAATAAAAATTTAAAAAGTTTTAATAATAAGAAAATAATATATAGTAACACCCCTTTACGGTTAAAAATTATAAAGCCGGCTAACGTATTAAAAATAATTACTCCGGAAAAGATATAAATATTTATATAAGGACACGCGTTATAATTCGGGATATCGCTGTTATTTTAATAGATCTATGTTGTAGAAAAGGTGTAGGAGAGCTAGGTTTGAGCTATATATATACAAATAGTGGGTCTGTCGCGTCTCCCCCTCCGTTACCTTAAGGACCCCTTATATTTAATTTCTTTAGCTATTATATATATCTTATTACGCCTTTATAGCTAAACGGATTTTTATTTTGCCGTTGAAATTATTTAAATTTCGCCGGCGCTTTTAAGTTCTTAACTTTCTCTTCTAGCACTTTTATTTATTAATAGTTAACTTGGTACTTTTCAAGAGGCTGGTTTTATAGGTTTTTTTAAGTCGTTAGGAATAATGTAAGCCTTGCTTTAATAGATTTGGGGTTTATTTTTCCGTTATCGTTTTTTTTATTACTTTCGGATAGCTCTTAGTTTTGTAACCGTATTCGTTATAGTTAAAATAAATGGTTCGCTTTTTTTATTTTATAAAGCCTTGTTATCTCGATTGTTTTACCTGGCGTTGTAATTTTATCTTTTATCCGATTTTTTTTTTTGCTTTTATTTTTTTGTTATTTTTGTTTCGAAATTCGGCGATGAAGTTATTAAGGACCTAAATGACCGTTATGGTCGGGTGTTAACGAAGTGTTCTTTTTTTCCATAATTTTTAATGGGCGGCGCTTTTATGTTTTTTATTCCGAATAGTGTTAAAGAAAAAATTGATTTATTAATTAACGTTAATATATAATTCGATTTCGTTATAACGGCGGATTAAGCGTTTAAATTCGACGATATAGCGTAGGGCTGGTTTATTAAGATTTTAATAAAGGAACTATAACTAACTAAAGATATTTATCTATTAGTCGATATTTTTAACTTTATATAAGCGTTTCAAGGTTTTAAATATATCCGTGCTTTTTATAAAACTAGTAACGACTGCTATGGGACTTTTTTTAACGTTAGCGATAACGGCGGCGGCTAATTTAATTTCGTTAATATAAGTAAGTATTGCTAAATTGCCGTTCCGATAATTAATCGTTATTAAGGCGACTTAAAAGGCCGTTTTTTATATTTTCCAGTTGTTATTATTACGGAAACGATTGTTTTCGTTAAATTTAAAATCGAAGTATTTTTAATTTAAGTACGTATTTTTTTTTCGTAACTGTTTCGTTCGATAATTTAGTAAACGTTTTTATAAATTGTTTTATATTAAGGGTTTAAGCCTACCCGTCCGTATTTTTTCTTATCGTAATTATTTTTTCTTAACGTTATTATCGAACTAGTAGATTTTTTTTATTATAAATTAGCAGATCTTTTTCGTTAATTAATAGTTAGATTTTTTGCCCTTTTTTTACGCGGTTTTATTAGACGTTAATTACGCCGACGAGCTTTTTCCGCTTAGTATTCGGCCGTAATCCGTTGCGCTTTATAAACGTTTTTATATCGAAACGATTCGAGAGTACTTGTAATACATTTTTTTAAGGCCGAGATTTTCAGTTGCTGTTATTGTTATACGCCTTTTCGCGCCGAGCCTGATCTTTTTATTTTTCTACGTTTAGTATGTTTTCTCATAAGCTGTATTTCGAATTACGTATAAAATATATAGTTTTAAAGGTTAATTAACGGTTAAAAATGTTGAAAAACGGGAACTAGAAATATTATTATATAAGGAAACGCGTTATAATTCGGGATATCGCTGTTGTTTTAATTAATTTAATTTTGGGAAAGATATAGAAAAGCTAGGTTTGAGCTATATATATAAAAATAGTGGGTCTGTCGCACCTACCTCTCCGTTGCCTTAGGGACCCTCTATATCTAATTCCTTTAGCTACTATATATATCCTAACAATTTACTTAAAATTTAAACTTGAGCCGCTTATTTTAAAAAATATTACGTAAATATTCGAGTATAGATATAAAAAATATAATAAATTAACAAGAAAATAAATACTTACTCGTAAAACTAATCGTTAATTAATATAAGTATAAAGGTATTATTAAGCGTTATTTTTAAAAGTATTAAAAACGTTATATAATTAACAAAATGTTCGATTTAATATATAAAATAGAAAGAATAAATTATATAAAAATATGACCTTCGTTTATAACTGCTTATATCGTAATCTAAATAATTAAAAGAAATATAAAAAACGTAGTAGAATAAATTTTTTTCAGTTTAATTATATAATAATTAAAGATATTTATCTATTACTTTAATATCATAATATTTTTAATAATTTTAAAAAGAGAAGATTTATTATTATAATAATAATATCTTATTTTTGTAAATTATTAATATAAAAAAATTAAAGTCGGATATTTACGATAATTAATTACGAAAAACTTAAAATGTTTAACATATTATATATAAATTTTAAAAACTTCTTATTATACATATATTAACTTATAAACGGAATGTTTTAAATATATTAGAATTTAGCTAAAACGTATAGTAATTATATACGGAGTATTTAAGTTACTTTTCTTCTACCTTTTAAATAATTAAGATTATTTAAATCTCGTATAAAAATTCGTTATAAGTTCTAGATTAATATGTTTATTAATTTTCTTAATAAAAACGATAAACTTATTAACTACTTTAATATACAAGGTAAAGTGCTATTAAGGTATCTAGCTATATACATACATACAAGGAGCTGATTTATTCACTAAGTACATATATAAAGGATTACACGATATAACCGGGGAGCACCCCTTAAAAACCGTCCCTTTTTAGCTAAGGGCCGGAAAAACGTAATGCGGGTTATGTAATACGGCAATTAACGGTAAAATATACCCGATTGATTAATTGGTTCCTATCGCCCTTAATCGTAACTAGTTTTACTAGCCACTTTTTAATTATTGCCGACACGGTAGCGGAGCCGAAGCCCCAGGTCTAGCTCCTTTAGGCTGGCGCCACCTAAAGGAGCGGTGGCCCAAGCTGGATTTGAACCAGCTGTCTTTTAAGATTAACCGAAATAAGGTACTTAGGCCTGTTGCAATTAAAAAAGATACCCAGGTTTGCAACTACTAAGCTATTAGGCCTTAACTACCTTAATACTTTTAAATTTATTAAAGTTATAAATTTTTTTATTTTTTAAAATATAATAAAATTGAAATTAAATTTATTAAATAATTACCATACTTAATTAAATATTACGTTAAATAATAAAAACTGTTTAAAAAAAGTAATAAAACGTTATTTAAATAAAATTAAGAAATAGGTAAAATGAAAAATATATAAAACTGTAAAATATATATTCAAATAATTACTTCGAACTTATCGTAAAATAATATAATTTATCTTACATTAAAAAAATAACAAACGAAAAATCTTTCGATTTTATAAATAATAATAAAACTTATTTAATACTTTATTAAAAATATACTAATATCGGAAAATCGTATTTGCCTTATAACTTATAAATTACGTACTTATTTTAAACGATTTAAATATTAAAAATATATCTACGATTTTCTAACTATATACCCGGTATTATTTTAACGGTTTATATAGTTATTAAAGTAATAATTACTAAAATTACTATAAAACTTAAAATATTATAAAAAGAAATTAATAATTATAAACGACTTTTTATTTTTTTCTCTTTAATTTAAACTTGATAATATATATCACCTAAGCCAAACTAATATAAAACTTAACGCCTCTTTATAGCTATTTATTATATAATAATAAAATTTCTTATAAAAAATAAAACTTAAAGAACATGTCCAAATAATACTAAATTTTAATAGAAACTTTAAAACTAAAATCTGCTAAAAAAATATAATAAACGGTAAAAACTTATAATAATAATAAATATTTACAAATTTCAAAGAAAAAAATAACTAAATATAAAATAAATAACATCTTGTTTTATTTTAATCTTAACGGATTATTATATAATAAAAATCCGTTAATACTTATATATCTATATACACTAGGGGAGCACTTAAATCCGTGCGCCCCTATTAATTTACCTCTCCCTCTTATTAGCCCTATAACTTTAATAATTTCTTTTTTTATCAAAATACGTTTAATTAAAAAGTTATATATATTATCGTAAAGCGTTAAAGCTACTTTTTAAAACTGTATATACAATCTCCGAACGTAACGAACGATTCTTAATCTATTAGGGAAGGATTTAATAAGCTTTATTATAAGGCGGAAATTAAGCTATAATTATGCGTTTTTAATTATTTCGAATACGCGTTAACAGTTTTTTTCGTTATTAAGTAAATATCTAAATGCGGGCTTAATTTCGAAAGTTTTATATTTTAAAACGCGTTAAAAGTATTCGATTAAGGTTAAATCGGGTAAATATAAAAACTATTTAAATACTTAAATACCGTATTTTTCGAAAAATTCCTTAACGGCGGTAATTTTATATATTAAAGCTTTATTTTAAATAAAAAAATTATCAATTTAGTAAAACGGAAAAAAAGAATTTTCAAAAATTTCAATATATCGTTAAAAAGTTATTCCGCTGCCGGCAAAAAGTTTATCGTTTTCGTAAAGGATAATAAAATTAAAACCGTGTTCTTTTTTACGTTATTATATTATCCCTTAAACTATAATAAAAAACGTAGTTTTCCCGTAACTTTCCGGATTTATTAAGTTTTTTTATAACGTTCTGTCGATAAACGAAATATTTATTAATTTAGGCGTCCGGGTACGTTTTATATAATGTATTTATTAAAGTAAAAAATTAACGAAAAATATTTCCGGTTATTCCGTTTAAATGTTTCGTTAACGAATTTTAATCGTTTACGTACGTTATTAACCGGTAAATTAATCCTTTTCGTAACGCGTTATTTTTTTAAAGTAAGTTTCTAGAAAAAACGTTTTATCGTTAACGCGTTAATATTAATACCAGCCTTTATTTTAAGTTCCCGGTACGGATTCCGAAATTAATAACGGTTTAATTATTAAAAATATAAAGTTAAACGATTTCGAATTAACCGTTAATAGTATTTCCTAAATAGGTTATAAACCGTTTTGTAAGTTATAAAGCGTTAAAGTTATTCTTTAACCCGTTAACGTTTTATTTTTATTATTTTTATTATCTTAGTTTAGTTTATATCCGTAGCTACCGTATTAATTATAAAAACCCGGGTTTCTAGATTAAAATTTTGGCTAGGCCGATAATTGGCCGTAAAAAGGGAGGCCGCCTTATTTAAATCTATAATGTGGTTAGGCAGATATTAGATTTAAATCGAATAAAAGTTACAGATATAAGTCGGGGTTGTGGGGTGGAGTTGCCCGAGCGCATAGATCTATTTAGTCGATTAGTGTATTTCCCGTAATTATAAGAAGGAAATTTATCGGAAATATTATAATAATCGATATTATTTAATAATTATTATTGTATTTTTTATATTATTTTACTAATGATAATATTAAAATATTAAGATATTTACCTTGTAACTAACTAAAGCTAATATAAGTATTACCAGTATTATATTATAAAATAATCTAAAAAGAATAACGAAATTATAGCTAATAAATTTAAAATAGTTAAAATAAAATATTAAAATATATAATATTATTAATATTATTATTGCAGGCTTTTATAAACAATTCGAATAAAATTAATATTATCCGAAAATACGTCTTATATAACTAAAAACTAAAAATAACTTATATAAGATAAAGTGCTATTAAGGTATCTAGCTATGTACATACATAGAGCTGATCCGTTTATTATATATATGTATACAAATGGTTCTGTACAAACGCGACGGGGAAGCACCCCCTAAAAACCATCCTTTCTTGGTAAAGGCCGGAAAAACGCAATACGGGTCATAGGTACACGGTAACAAACAAATAGTTCCGTACACGATTAATCTAATTAATTCCCAGAGCCCCCAACCACTCCAATTGATCGCCGACAGGGTGGCGGAGCCGAAGCCCCTAAATTGGTCTAGCTTCTCTAGGCTGGCGCCACCTAGAGGAACGGTGGCCCAAGCTGGATTCGAACTAAAAATAACTTATTAAATAATAACTTTTAATTTTTAAAGAAAAATTCCTTAAAATAATTAATAATAATAAAAACCAAACGTTTATATTAAGGTTTTAAAAAGAAATATTTAAAGTTTTTAAAACCTAACTTTAAGTACTTTATTATATATTACTTTTAAATTAATAAATTATTTAAAAAAAAAAAAACTAAACCGTCGAAATCTTTTTTAAATATTAAATATAACTTAATTTCGATATTATATAGCCAAGGGTTATTTTTTAAAATATTTACACTTTTATTATTAAGAAATTAATATTAATTAGTTACTTTTCTACTAACTATATAATAAAATATAAAATATAGTAAAAAAAATACTGTTCGAAAAAGATTATAATATTTAATATTTATAATAATAAAATATCAACGAAAATTATAAAAGTATTATAAGGTCGTTAGGTTTAAGCCGTATTATTCAGGCTGAGCTAAAGATATAAAGTAATTATACTAATAATTAATACGATAAATACTTTACCTAGTATCTTCGAACATGGCAATTAATTATAAAAGTATTGAAAAACTATATTATAATAGAATAATAAAATATATAATATAAATAAATTAATATATATACTTTTTAAAAAATTATCGAACTTAGTTATAAATTAAACTTTAACGAAACTTAAAATATATATTTTATAATATTAATAACTTATTTAAACCTTATACTTACTTTAGAAATAACTCTTTAACTTTAAATTTATTTTGCTTATTAAAATGAATTATAAAGTAACGTATAGTATATAATACTTGTAGTAAAGTATATTAAATATTACCTTAAAATTAGTAAAAACATATATTAAACATTGAAAAAAAAATTTGGAATATAAATTTAATATAAATTAATTTGCAGTAAAATAAAAAACTATAATACGGTTAAGAAATTACGATACGAGGATTAATAATATAATAAGTAGCGTCCTAATGGCTTAGTGGTCGCGAGCCTGGGTGTCTTTTTTAATTGCGACAGGCTTAGGCACCCTGTTGCGGTTAGGCGCAAAAAACAGTTAGTTCGAATCCAGCTTAGGACGCCGGTTTTTTTAGGTGGCGCCAGCTTAAAAAGAGCTAAACTATTGGAGCTTCGGCTCCGCCATTGTGTCGGCGACAACTAAAGTGGTTAGGGGCTTTGGGAACTAATTAAATTAATCGTATACGTAATCGTACTTGTTACCGTATTAAAAAACTCCTATTAATCGGGTTTTTTATCCGGCCTTTTAAAAGGTACGGTTTTTAAAGGTACTTTCCGGTCGCATTTATAAGAACCAATATATATATATATAATGGATAAATCAGCTACGCTAGATACCTAATAGTACATATTCTTATAATAAGTAGCGTTGGAAAAAGATCGAAAACGTTATTAAAAATCAAGTAAAAGATATTAAAATATGTTAATATTTTCGTAAAATACGGTAGAACTTAAATAATAACGAAAAGAGAAAAACGCAGTTTTAATAAGATTTATAAGCCTATTTAATATTAATATATTTAAAGGTATTAAATATAAGAGATACTAATATAATTTATATTAATTAACGTAATAAAATTACTTTTATATTTATTGTTCACTAAGATATTTTCCGGAATAATTAATATTTAAAAATCGGTAAAACTTATATTTACCTATTAGTATTTATTTTTATATCTTTTAAAATTTCCTTTTAAAATGTAATTCGATATATTTATAATTACCTATATTATAATATCTTTTTTTGCTTTTAAAGTTATTAAACTAGTTTATTATATATAACGTTATATTAATAAAATAAATACCATAATTATTACTAATAAAGAAACCTGTATATACTAAAGTTACCTTAATTTTTATTAAGATAAACCGGCTAGTATATATAAAAAAGTCCTCTAATAAATAATATATAGTAATGAATATAAAGATGTAAATAAAAACCTGAGTTAATAATTTAAAAAAACTTTATAAAGTTCAACGACCCGGAAAATTAAAAATAATAAAAGGTATTAATAAATATTAATTAAAGAAAAAATATATTTTAGGTATAAACTGTACCTTATAAAACTTTTAACAGCGTTACCGGGTTTTAATATATTTAAAACTTATTATACGTTATTAAATTAGGTTATAATTTTATTATAAGGACTTTAAATATATAAATTTAAAACTTATTACCAGTTAATAATTTCTATATTTTAAAAATCTCGTAATAACTATTAATTAATAAACTTAATAATACGGGGATTGTAAGAT
Source organism: Monosporascus sp. CRB-8-3 (assembly GCA_004155055.1). Classification (NCBI taxonomy): domain Eukaryota; kingdom Fungi; phylum Ascomycota; class Sordariomycetes; order Xylariales; genus Monosporascus; species Monosporascus sp. CRB-8-3. The sequence goes on along the minus strand of QJNZ01000268.1, from coordinate 10,248 downwards.
AATTAAAGAATTACGTTACGCCTTTATTTAATTAATATTACGTAAATTTTAATTATAATAATTAATACCGGTATAATTTTAAATGTTAAATTAAACGGTTAATACGGCTATTTAAAAAGTTAACGTATTTATAACCTTAATTTAAATATTAATAGCTTATTTTAATAATATTATATCATTTATCGGATATAAAAAAATGATTAAAAAAGTAAAAATTCTCTTTAAAGGAGACGTAACCGTAGAACTAAATTGAACAAATAAATAGATTGTGTTATCGGTTGTTAAGCTTTACTAAACCTTAACCTTCTTATAGCCCCCATCGACGACTATTTTAACGGAATTTTAAACGGTTTTCGTAATCCGGAATAGCCGGATAAATTATCGTTCGTAATTTTTTTTATATCGATTTAAAAGTTAAACTTCGACGTTTTTAAATTCGTTATTATTATTTTCTAATTTTCTTAATAATTTTTTATACGCCGGATATTTTTAAATATATTTTTACGTAAAAATCGATTATTTCCGTTATTTTAAATTAAATCGTATCCGAAAATTAAATATAAAACTTAATTTTTTTCGGAAAAGTTATTAATATTAATAAAAATGTCGATATATTTTATTTAATCGATTATTTTATTTCAATCGGATAACTTAATCGAACTCGTTTTCGTCGAGATTTCGGAAATACGGAATATTAGAATTTTATATTCGAATTTAGCCGGTATATTTTGGTTATTTTAATTAATAAAGATTTAAGAAAATACTTTAAAATTAATTAAGGTTAAAAAAGGTAACTGTCGTAAAACTGGCGAAAGGTTATAAAGTATCTATCTTTTATACATTTAAGGTTTACCGCAAAAAGTTTAATATTTTCTACGTTATTATTTAAAATTCTTCCTGTTAAATTAGTTAAAAGGTATAAAATTTATAAAAATCGAAGTTAATCGGTATTATATAATATGTTAGGGTTGGAGCTGTGGAGCTGTACAGCTGTACAGCTGCTACAGCTGTTCTAGCTTCTTCTAGCTATTTCTAACTACGTCACCAAGTGGGTCGGCGATGGTCTATATAATGCCGACCTACCAACCTTTATATGTAATCTTCTATAGCATCAAAAAACGCCCGGCATTTTTCTTCCCAAGCTTCTAATCAAGAGGTCCTCGTATATATGCAGCTTTGATAAGCCCTGTCCCAATTCAATTAGTATCCTCGGTAAGGAAATAGGCTTTAATTAGCTACCGAAGTAACTTACGATTTTCGAAAAAGGCTTTTCTTAATTGTTTTATATGCAGAATTCTCTTAATCCAATTATTTCTAAAGGCTTCCTTCGATTTTTTCATTTCGTTTTTCTATATCGGGAACAGGTTTTAAGGTCCAAATAATTATTTTTCCGTTTTAAGCATTTTAATTTGGACGTTTCTAACAGTTTTCTATATAATTTCTGTTGGAAAAAGTTTGCAGCTTCTTATACGGCAAGAATTAATTATATCAGCTATTCGTTTTTTGCTACGCCGTTAACAGCAACAGCCCATTTCTATTAGTTTCCGTTAATTATGTCGTTAAAATAAATTAATTTCGTTTTAATCAGGATAATTCCGACAGTTTTGTATACGATTTTCTATACCGATACGTCTATTCCGTCCGCGGTTAGCCATAATTAATAATAATTAAAATACGTCGTTATTATAACTATTTAAATAGTATTATTTTAATCGGGACATATCCGATATGCCTATATACATTTTATATTAATAAATATTTAAAATTACTTATTTAAAATAATCGTCGTTATTCTTTAGCATTATTAACTATATCAACGTTATCAACGTTATTAACGTTATTACCGTTATTACCGTTATCAGAAATTCGTTAGTAATTGCAACCCATTTTTATTAGCTATATTACCGGGATTAGTTATTTTCTTGTTAATCAGGGAAAATCCGATAAGTTTGTACATATTTTTTTTGCCGAAACGTCCGTACCGTCCGTCTTTAATTATAGTTACCGATAGCTAAAATACTAGGTTAGTTATAATAATGTTTCCGTTTGTTACGTTAACAGGATTAGTTATTCGTGTTACCGATTAAGTTGTTTCCGATAGATTTACATATAATTTCTATGCCAAAAAGTTTTATTCTTTTTATTTAAAGTAACAGTTAGTTATAGCTACCGACAGTTACGGATAGTTACCGATAGCTTTATTTCCGGATTTTACGCCGATTTATCGATTTATTATTATTGCGAATATAAACCGAGCGATATATAATAAATAACAAAATTTTTTTAATCGGAAAAAATACATATATTTTAAAAAGATTTTGGACAATAATTTAAAATAGGTACCCGTTACGGCAATTTGGTAAACGGTAACATATATATTTTCCGGCTTCGAAAGATAAAAATGCCGTTATTAAACGAGGAATACTGAAAAGCGGTCGGAAAAGAGCGTAGGTTAAAAAGATATATATTGATCAGTTAGATTTGTATAGATTTAGTACGTTAGAAAGTTAGGAAGGTCTTATATATTACCGGCCTATAATGGGCGAAGCTTCTTAAAGTTTTAAGGAGCCCAAAATAAGGAAGGTAAAGTTTTGAAATGAGGTCCAAGGAGGTCCGGTTAAGGGAGATCCTTTTGGGGATTGATCCTATGGAATTGTATGGGATTTATGTGGCAAAAGATAGTACAGGGCACCCCGATTTTCTTTTTTTGCCCTCCGATCCTAGGTGGTTTTTGTTTTTGTTTTTGTAACGTTATTAGAAGCTTTTCGTTGCAAAAAGGGAGGATTGTGTTGGGGTTGGAGCTGTGGAGCTGTACAGCTGTATAACTGCTACAGCTGTTTTAGCTTTTTCTAGCTGTTTCTAGTTACGTTACCAAGTGGGTCGGCGATGGTTTATATAATGCCGACTTACCAACCTTTGTATGTAGTCTTCTATAGCATCAAGGAACGCCCGGTATCTTTTTCCCAAGCTTCTGATCAAGAGGTTCTTGCATACATATACAGCTTTGATAAGCCCTGTCCCAATTCAATAATCGGTTTCGAGATAAAACTTCTTACGACCGAGATATAATTTATCGTTACCATAAAAACCATTAATAATTACCGTATTCGAAAATATTAAATAAAGTATTTATTATGTTAATTATTAATATAATTACTTCGTATTTTTAACTTAGCCTGGATAATACGGCTTAAATCTAACGACCGTTTAAAAAAGTAACAATTTAAAAAACTCTAAGATATATTTATTTTAAATAACATATTGCATTTTTAAATATAGTTTATAATACTTAAATATTACATTATTATATAATAACTATATCTGGGTAATAAATAAGATAATAATCCTAGAAATTATAAAGTTGTATTTTATTAAAATACCGCCGTTAATCTTTACGTTTTAAACATTTAAGGTTTCGTTTATTATTAAGCTTAACTAAAATGTTTTTATTTTTTAATTAAAGATGAAAAATCTTTTTTAACAAAAAATAATATATACCTCGCCGTAAGCGTTAAAATAATAAAATAATAATAAATATTAAGAATAATTTATAAAAATACTAGAATTTAATAAGAAATTTAATATATTCATAGTAAAACCGTTAATTATTACTATTAATTAATTATTATATATTTCCTTAAATTAATTTAAAAAATATTAAATACTTATATAAAAATTTAAATATTTATATATAAGGTCGTTAGGTTCAAGCCGTATTATCCAGGCTAAACCAAAGACACGAAATAATTACACCAATAATTAATACGATAAATATTTTACTTAATATTTTCGAATATAATAACTACCAATAATTTTTACGGTAATAATAGATTATACGCCTCGGTTATAAAAAGCCTTATTCCAAAGCCGATTACGTAATACCGACAAATTTCGACCCTGATAAACCTTATACTTTCTAGCTCTACGGTTCGGCAGGGGAAATCTCCTAAAATACAGATAATAATTTAAGAAATTTTAAACTTTTCGCGGTAAACTTTAAATCCGTATAAAATAACTACTTTATAACCTTTTACCAGTTCCATAACTAAAAATATTAAATATTAACTAGGAAAAAAGTCTAAGAACTTCAAACTAACTACCTTTAACCTTAATTAATCCTATAACTTTTTAAATCCCTATTAATTAAAACAATTAAAATATACCGGGTAATTCCTATTATAAAATACCGGTATTCCGTAATTATAAAATCTTTACGGAAAACGTTCTTCTTAAAATCCTTAAATTTAATAAAATTTTAAAACGAATTAAAAATATTAATACCTCCGTCGATTTAACTAATTTTTCCCAAAAAAATCGGATTTTACTTTTAATTTTCGGATACGATTTAATTTATACAAATAAAAATAATTAAAAGTTAAACAACTTTATAATAAAAAATATCGACCGTATAGAAAAACTACTAGAAAAGTTGGATATAAATAACAAAAGGTTTAAAAATTTCGAAGTTTAATTTTTAGCTCGATATAAGGAAAATTACGAACGATAATTTGTCCGGCTATTCCGGATTGCGAAAACCGTCTAGAATTCGGTTAAAAATGGTTATTAATAGGGGCTGTGAAAAGGTTAGGGCTTAGTAAAGCTTAGCAACCGATACCACAATCTATCCATTTGTTTAATTTTGTTCTCCGGTCACGTCTCCTCTAAGGAGATTAAATATTTATATAATATTTAAAAAATTTAATAGAAATACTTTATATATAATAAATTTTAATTTTCTTTACCGGATATATTCTATATAATTTATATATTTCATGTTAATAATTAAATTACTTAAAAATATTATATATTACGAACGTTTTATTTTTATTATTATTTCATTATTTTATCTTCCATATACTTAGTATTACTATTCGGACTACTATTATTTATCATCTTTTATTAATCCTTATTTAACGTTATACTCCCCGTTTTTTCTAGTAAAATGGTATGAAGTTTAACGACTTAGTTTTAAGCTTAGTTAATTAGCTCCACTTAGCTTTAAGAGTATTTTAAAAGCTTTTTTTTGGAGTTTAACCCCGTTATTATTTTTGACAGTTAACAATTTTTTTCTACGGTTTTAATACCGATTAATATAGATTCGCACTATTTTTTATAATGCTATAATTATGTTTTTATCCGTAACCCTTTCTTTCGGATACCTGCTAATTAGAACTAAGTCTCCCCGACCTAATTTAGCAGAAGTTCTTATAAGTTCTCGTAATTACGTAATAATTTACGTTCTATTAAAAAGATTATAAATTTATATTATATTATTTAATTATTTTTCATTTATATATATATATATATATATATATATATATATTATAACACTTAATATACTTAACTGAAATACCGATTTAAATAAGTTATATTTAATAACTAATAATAAGCAGTTAATAATGCTTATATTAATATATTTATTAAAAGAAGAAAGTTTACTTAAACCTATAATATTACCGATTTACTTAATTAAGTAAACTGCGTATTATTTTACTCTTTACGATATAATGTCGGCAATTAGTGGTTTTAGGTGCCTACGGCTGGTATGTCTAGATTGCGGACATTACCTAGGACAGCCTTTATTTAGGATCTATCCTTTATATAGCTAAACGTATATTACAAAACGATTGCCCCTAGACTTTTTTAATTTTTCTCAAAATAACCATGCGCACTTTGCCAGATTTCTACATTTTATTATTATAACTGCTAATATAGTAATATTTTTTAGTTAATAAATAACCGTAGGCCGTTAAACGGAGTAATTATCTGTAGGTTAAGTTAATAAAAAGGGTATAAAATTTGAAAAAGAATTTTTTAATTAACTTATAAGAAAATAAACGGTTAATAATAGAAAGCGAATAATAAAAACGTATTTTTAAGGTAATTTCTTATAACGGAATAAAGTAGCCTACCCGGTAAGGGTTTCGACTTTATACGGAATAGGAAATATATAAATAATATCTTATTTTTGTTTCCTTTAAATTAAGAAATTTTTTAAAACGACAATTTTATAATAAACGTAACTATAAAAAAAATTATTTTCGAATATTTTTCGGAAAAGGTTTTATTATTTTAATAGCGTTAATTAAAAAACCGCCATAAAACCTTTATTAAAAAATAACATCTTTAATTTAATTAAATAAACTTTATATATACTTAAGTATTAATTTAAATAAAATTAAAAAGCATATTAAGGTACGAAAACATAAATAAAAGTCGGATAAAAATAAAAGGAATAAATAATATTACAAACCGATTATTAAATATACCTTAATTCGAGGGGATACCTTAATAAAAACCGCCTTAATTAAAAATAATACGGAACTTATACAAAGTCGTTAGGTTTAAGCCGTATTATCCAGGCTAAACCAAAGACATAAAGTAATTATATTAATAATTAACATAATAAATACTTTATTTAATATTTTCGAATACGGTAATTATTAATAGTTTTTACGGTAACGATAAATTGTATTTCGGTTACAAAAAGTTTTATCCCGAAACCGATTATTACGTAATGCCGACAAATTTCGACCTTAATAAACCTTATGCCTTTTAGTTAATTTGGTGGAAAACATCTTACATAATAATTTAAAAGATATTAAATTTTTCGCAGTAAACCTTAAATCCGTATAAAATAGCAGCTTTACAACCTTTCGCCAGATTTACGATAACCACTTTTTTTAACCTCGATTAATTTTAAGGTTTTTTAAATGCTTATTAATTAAGATAACCAAAATATGCCGGCTAAGTCCGAATATAAAATCCCAGTACTCCGTATTTCCGAAATCTCGACGGAAATAATCTTAATTAAGTTACCCCATTTAAATAAAATAATCGGCCGAATAAAATATATTAATATTTCCGTCGATATTAACAACTTACCCGAAAAAAATCGGGTTTAATTTTTAATTTTCGAATATTATTTAATTTAAAACGGTAAAAATAATCGGTTTTTACGTAAATTTAGACCAAAAAATATCCGGCTTATAAAAAAATTACTGGTAAAACTGGAAAATAATAATAATAAACTTAAAAACGTCGAAGTTTAACTTTTAAATCGATATAAGGAAAATTATAAGCGATAATTTATCCGGCTGCTTCGGATTGCGAAAACCGTCCAGAATTCCGTTAAGAATAATCGTCGATAGGGGCTGTAAAGTTGGGGTTTGTTAAAGCTTAGCAATCGATAACATAATCTATTTATTTATTCAATTTAGTTCCACGGTTACGTCTCCTTAAGGGAGAATACGGAACTTATAAAATGTAAATATTCGCAAAAGCGTTTTATAAAATATTTAAGGGGGTAGAAAATTCGTATAAAGCTTTTATCGTTATCGAAAACGATGTAAAAAAGATTAACCCCTTAAAAAAAAGCAAGATATAACGAAGGAAATAGTTTATTAAAGAACTTAATCCCCCGAAAAAAAAAGCGAAAAGAAAAGTTACGAAAAAAAAAAATGGAGTATGCAAGGATTCCGGTAATTCGGATAAGTTATCTTTAGACTTGTTTAAAGGTTCTAAAAGGTAAAAAAACCGTTATAATAGTTCTCTTAGTATCCCTAGCAACTTTTTAAGCTCTAATAATTTAAATAACTTTAATAAATTAAATGTTCGCTTAAACAGAATTTTTAAAAATTTAATAATAATATAAATTTACGTTAAAAACGTTTTAACTTTTTACTAGATAAAGAAAATTATTTAACAGGTTAAGTTGATTAAAAACTTTAAAATAACGCTTTAATACTTAGCCTTAAAGAAATTAATTATAAGAACGGAATAAAATTAAAACAACTTAATTAACTACGTCCCGTAAAAGCTATTACAAAAACGTATAAAAACGCCTTTAAAATTAATTATAAATATTAAAAAAGGAATAAAAATGTTAAAAACCTTTAAAAAAGCCTACGTAATTATAATCAAAGCTAAGCAAACATCCCTTTAAAAAAAACTTATCAAAATTACATACGATAAGAAAAACCCGTACAGTTTATTACGAAATTTCAGAAACTATTACAAAAAGTTAAAAGCTATGCCATAAAACTCGGATTAAAAAAATAAATCACTATACTCCCTATTACCATAAAGAATTACGATAGCAATTAATATAAAATAATTTAATTAATACTTAAATAAACTACTTATTCCTTCCAGTAGCTAATCGACAACTTTAACAGCAAATTCTATAACCGTATTAACAAAAAAAAAACGGAAAATCATACAACGTTTAAAAAAGTAAGAGAAAAAGTAATGACAATAATAATAACTCCCGAGATAATAAGCCCGGATAGAATAAGAACAAAAAGCCACTCTGCTTGAACTATAACAAATATAAACATCTAACAAAAAACTACTCTAAGTCGCAAAAAAAAAAAAAAAAAAAAAAAAAAAACGGTAAAAAAAAAAAAGAAAAAAAAACCAAACTAACGTTAAAGTAATAATAAATAGAACAGCCAAAGCAACAACTCTCGTAACGTCTATAACGGCAGCAAAAACAAAAAGCAATTTATCTCTAATAGCTTAAAAAATTTATACCGATTAAACGGAAAAACCTTGAGCGCTTATGTTAAAAAACAACAACTTAAGAACCTGATATAATACTAGAATAAAATAATTCAGGAAAAAACATTGGAAATTTTAATAACTAAATATCTTAAAGCTTAGGTAACTAATCGTTTTAAACTATAGGTAAACAAATGCTCTAAAAAATCATTATAAAAAAAATCTATATTCCTAGATATTTATTCCTCCAATAAAAACGACCCAAATAAACTGCTTTAAGATTCCGGAATAAACGTTAACATTATAAACAATATTAACGATTTTAAAATGAATATTAAAATAAATATTAAATCTAAAAGAATTTAAATTAAAACGGAAAAAAAACTCGTAATTATTACATTTGTTAATATCGTAAAATAACCTTTAAAAAAGCCTAATAAAAAAAACGAAATTATAATTAAATATACGCTACATATTCTTAATTTCCTATAAAAAATATTTTTCGGGAAAATATTTTACAAAAAGGAAAATTATTTAAATCGTAACGCGTTAATAAGCCCCGATAAAATTTAATTATTAATAATCAACGTCCTTCGGAAAAAATTTTCCCTGTAACTTTACGAGAAACCGGAACTTATTATTAAGGTTCCGGATTTAGTAAATGATAAAAATTATTAATAAGGATTCGTATTAAAAAAGGTATCCGGTAAGAAAAACGGCGATAACCTAATAAATACCTTAAAACGCGTACTTTCGAACGCTTTTAAAAACGGGAAAATTTTACTAACGGACGAAATTATAAAAAAAAACAGTTTTTAATACTGCTACTTTTATTACCTTAGTACCGAATAACTAATATAAACTATTAAAAGGTTTATAGAGATAAATTAAAACATTAATTATATAAAAAGTATCCTGTATACGGTATGCGATAAAGGCAAAAAACGGAAAATATTATTTACAAACTTTTACAAGTAAAGAAAATATAAAAAAAAAATAATTAATACGACGTAACATTAATTAAACTTATTATTAAATAAAAAAGGTAGCCGTAAAAAAAAATAAATCTTATATTTAAACGGCGGCAAAAAGTTCGATATAACGATAATTAAAAACTTTTACGTTAGGGAAGGTGGTAAATTAATAATTTCAAACGTATATAATTAATATTAAAACGAAATTACAAAATAAGATATACAATGTTTACAGGATAAGGCGTATATAACCTCCGCATAAATAAAAATCCTTATATATTTCTGGAACTTCGTAACAAAAACGATAACGTATATTATTAATAAAATAAATTAATCCATAATAAAAATTATAATAGTAATCATTTACTTTAAAAATATATTCGAACTAAATAAATAATATAAATTTAATAACGGGTATTTCCGAATCCTCAGCAGTAGGTATATAATCTTAATTAATTAGAATTATTAGATTAAATCAAAATAGTTAGCAGCTTATAAAATGAAAGGAATACTGTTAGATTATTAAAAAATATATAATTACAAAATATAACTGCTAAAAAGCGGTAAGTTATTTATAACATGACATATTATTATTTACGAGACCATAAAAAAACTAGGGAAACTCTTTAACCTTAAAAATATTATCCGATTACTTTTACAACCTGTATAAAAACGTTTAAGATATTGTTAAAAATAAGGTATAAAAATAAAGAACAAAAAGTATAACGTCATTTTAGAAAACGATAGGGATTAAAAAACTAAATATGTAAAA